>MU853943.1:0-67363 GCA_033297225.1 Diplogelasinospora grovesii | reverse complement strand
ACATCCTTTCCTGGGGCACAGTTCAACTTGTGCATCCAACAGCGCCTCACTGACCACGCGATAGCCCCATGGGGTTATAGCCGGTTAATCCAACAACCTTATTATAAGCTCTACTTACTTACGAATGTACTCACATATATACATACTTTTAATAAAGTGAAAGACTTACTCTTACTCTTATATAAAGAAGTTTCATTTAAGAGAGTATGTTAAAAGGTAAGGAGTAAGCACGATGTTTCTAAGTATATAAGATTCATTATGGGATCCACTTCGAGAGTAAAGAGTGCGCGGGAATAAAGGCGTTATAATAAAAATAGACTATAATAATGGAAGTGAAAGAAACCTTTTACAATGAATAAGAATGAGGAAGGTTAAAGGGTCTTTTATGTTAAAGAAGCTTATTCTTCTTTATTAAATATATAAATGAGCTTTATCATAGTAGTTATTACAGATATATAGAACTTTATATATATATAATTTTATCATCAGTTTTAACACTATTACATTTTTCATCTTTTTCACACCTTACTTATTAATAGTAGTGGTAATCTTATATATAAAGCAGTAATTATAAATAAGATGCCCGCATTTATAAAGGATGCGTGGAAAAGAGTTATTATATATAAGTAGTTAAAAAGCCTGTATACTTAGTTAAATACTAGGTAGCTACCTACGTGGAAATTCACCGCGCATTTTACTATAGCGTTTACTATTTTAAAACCTATATTCTACCACCTTATCCTAAGCTCAGGCTTAAGCTTAGCCTTAAGCTATATAAAACCTAGTTTATATCACTTATATTAATGTTAAGCTAAGTATTAACACTCTTACTTACTTTATAAATACATCTGATCTCCTTTTTTATAAAGTATATAGTTAGAATATAAAAAGTTTATTCCACCCTTATATATTATTAATATATAAAAAGTTAATTCTACTCTTATATATTTTTAAGGAGTCTTTAAAAGACTTAAACTCCTTATTAGAACTAAATAAAGAATTATTCCCTTTATTACGTTAATAAAGGTAGTTACTTATAATATATTATATTACTTATTATATAAAAGCTACTTCTCTCTTAAAAAAGTAAATTCATTAAAACACAGTTTAATAATAATAATAAGGCTATTACTTAATAGTTTTTAAATACTTAAGCTTTTAAGAAGGTATATTATCCTATTTAATATAAAAGCTCTTAAAGATTATCTTAAATATTAATTGCTTAAAAGCTCGGACTTAAGGGGGTGCGTGTTATTAATAATAAGCCTCCTAAAGGAGACCCTACTAAATAGCGTATTATAATATAGATATTAGTTAGTTTTTATCTTATAGTTTATTATTAAAAGGTAATAATTTCTCTTTATAATACTTAGTTTAAGGCATTATAACACTTATAAGTACTTAATTAAGGATTTAAGGCTTAGCTTATAAGTTAAGTAAGTGCTTTAAAGTATTAAGGAATCTTTAAAAGCTCTGAGAGCGTTAAGTAATCTTTAACATAATGAGAATCTTTAAGAAAATATAGTATATATTATTTAACTTTTTAATTAATAAAAACCCTTAACGTTAACTATTTTAATGAAGACATATAATAATGCCTTATTAAAATCATCTTAAAAGCTAGTGACCTTAAGACTACTAAACTTAAGGGTATGCAAGCTATTAAGAGTTAACCTCTAAGAGAAAGTTATATTAATTAACACTTAAGTATAGATTTTAAATTATATTTTTTAATTTATTATTATAGTTATTATTTTAAGGCACCTTAACGCTAAAAGGCACTTATTTTTAAACCATTATAAAGATCGTTACTTAAAAGATACCACGAAGGGCTGTAAGGATTATAAGATAGCGTTTTATAGCTTTTTAAAGAGTGGTACCCATTTTAAGGCACCTTAGTACTTAAAAGCACTTAAAAATAATGAAATAGCCTCTTATTTTTAAGCTTTTAAATGCAGACCTTATTAAGTATCGTTTATAAACGTAAGCTTAAGAAGGTGATATATTATATAAAAGGTATACCCTTAGCAAAGTATAAGGATATTTATTAAACGTATAAGAAAAATATAAATTTAAAAGATAAAGTATTATTTTAGGCCATGAAGATTAGCCTTTAAAAGAATTAGCCTTTAAAACTTAAGATAAAAAGGGGATTTACCCTTTAAACTATTAAAGAACCTTAAATGGAAAGGAGATTCACCCTTTAAATCATATTTACTTATAATATATACTTAACCCTTAAAGGCTTTAAGATCTTTATTAAGTACGTTAAAAAGTATTAATATAGTATTAAACAGCCTTTTATATTTTAAAGAATATTAAAGTATAAGTAGTTACTTAACTTTAACTAAGATTACTTATTAACATAATTATCTTATTAATTATTAATATAAGTAATTTATACGTACCTTCTTAATCTAATATAACCTTTTAATTATAATGAGTAAGTATTTAAATTTTATTAAGAATATGGAAAAGGTCTCCTTTTCTCTTATTTTTAATCATATAAAGTCCCTTAACATTATATTCTTCTTATAAAGATTATTAAAACTATACTTTAAATAATTTAAAAAGGCGTAAGCATTATAAGCCTTTAAAGAATTACCCTCCTTATAATATATAATAATGCTTTTCTTTATTACGTTCATTAAGTACCTTTATATAAATTTAAGCTTATCTTAAAGTCCCTTAATAAATCCCATATCAGCTTTTAGCTTATATTTAATCTACTTCTTTTAATTATAAAAGGTTGTCTTATCGTCAGTAAATATTAACGATGATAAGAGTTTATACTTTAATACCATATCTTTATAATTTAGTTATTAGCTTAATTAATCAAGTTATACTTAAAATACATTAAGTTATATACTTATATTAATGCCTTACGTTATATTATTAAAGTTAAGCTTAATAAACCCAGTTTATAATACCATTATCAGGTTACTGTTAAATTAAGTAAAGTCGAGAGTATTATTTAATTATATTATGTTAATCATTATATCGTCTTAAAAGGTTATTCTTAAATTCGTATTAATTAAACTTTAAATCTAAAGGATGTTATAAGGCTAGCGCTCATATTAAGAATCCGGTCCGAGCTCTCGGTGCGGACCAGCTCTCGGGAATGCGGCGGCACGGCCCAGCTCTCTAGAATGCGGAAGGCCTCGGGAAGCGCACGCTAGTTAGCGTAAGCTGCACGCATAAAGGCGGGATCCCTAGACTTATATATTTCGCTTTCTCTCTTCCTCTCTGTAGAATGTTAATTCATCACATCGACCAACACCTGTGCTCACTGTGCTAGAACCATTACAAGGGATATAAGATAGTAATATAATGTAAATGTCTCACTTAAAATGTATATATAGATAAGAGATAAATGGAAGTATATGTTACTATAAAAGAGAGAAGAGTAAGATATAAAAGGTTAAGCGTAGCCACACTGTATATAAATACTATATATGTTATATATCCTTTAAGTTATAACTCCCATAATATGGGTCCGCTGCGGGTCCGCTGCGGGTTCATGGCATAATGTATGATCCATAGATCTGTGCAATCGGTGTTCTGAACGATCTCTCAGATCGAGCCCGTTATGACTTGCACGAGCCTTTAGGATCGAGCCCATGACAAAAATAACTTGAAGACTATATCTATCCATACTGTAGATTTTCTACAGTACGGATAAGGTACATAGAGTGGAGCTGGCAGAATGACAAAAATCAGAATCCAAGTACTTTTATGTACCCATGATGCAGACACACCACACCTAACGCACTAAACCAAAGGGCCATAAGCTCAAGCAATTTACAATATTTAAACACGCCGTTATAACTGCACTTACTGTTTTTAAGAAATACAAAAAATAGCAGTCTTTTACACCCAAGATGGCTTCAAAGTAGTAGATTTATCGTGGGGTTACGAACTGGCCGTCAGATTCTGGTGGTGCCCGACCTCTCCTTTTTTTAGTATATACATACTAGAAAAGTACGGAGTCTCTTGGTGTTCGAAATCGACAGTGGATGGAACGCACGCGGGTGGGGTTCTTCGGGATTTTAATCTTCATTTTGCCGGGCAATGATAAGGATTGGACGCAAAACAAAGTTTTTTGCAATCAGGGAAAGATATATAACACGCAGCCACGAGGCGCTCTACGATTTCCACCTTTCAACTATCTTTCTACCATCTGAATCAGCACCTCCAGATACCCACTGAAACCAGCCCGGAAATGTCGTCAGAGCCACGACCCCTCTTCATCTACGGCACCCTGTGTGCCCTGCCTTTGCTTGCATGGGCTATGACAGGAGAAATAACAAAGATCGACGAAGTACGTCCACTACTACGGAAGGCTATGGTTCATGGCTACAAACGATGTTCACTCCACGGACGCGATTATCCCGCTGCGATTCAGGATACCGGCTCGTCAGTCGATGGATACCTTTTGGCTCCCCAGACAACTTCTCAACGCCGTAAATTGGACGACTTCGAAGGAGAAACTTACAAAATAACACAAGTCATGGTTACGATTCTTGATAACGACGGTCAGCCAACTGGGGATATTGTCGAAGCGGACATGTATGTCTGGGACCAAGACTTGGACACTGTTAGTCTAGAGGCCCCTTGGGATCTAGATACCTTTGTCAGGGAGAGACTTGAGGATTGGCTTGACCTCTTCGAAGGGATTGAACTTGTTGGGGATGACATCGATGACTGAACATTGAAAGCAGTTGCTACGACTTGGCTGCAACTTCTCGTTAGCAGGCATGGTCCTTCCCATCGGAACTCCAACCAAGGGGCGTGGTCGCGCCTAACATCGAGAAGTCCCTAGCGTACTCACTCCTTCCAACTCTGAGAGAGCAGCACCCTCCCACTGCCCGCCGATCGGTTATGACGTTCATCATGTGGCCAGCTGGATTTTCTTCCAGTTCCTCTACCATCCAACGATCCTGTCACCCAGTCATTTAGTAACTCATTCCTCGACACTGAGCAGCTACCTTATTATCTGAATAGCTACCTTATTATCTGAATCCAACCATGGCCCTCTCTTTAGGCATTGAAATAGAGGCTGTTGCATTGCGAATGCTCTCACCCCCCACTTCTCTTCCGTCCGCACCAAATGGCCAACTGTCGCTGATTGCGATAGCCCTCGAGCGTGCCGATCTCCCTGCGCGTGTGTATAGGCCATCCACAACACGGGGCTCTGGCCCTAAATACAACATATGGAATGTCACGACAGATGTGACAGTTATGGAAGCAACCTCGGGCGCATTTGAACTTATTTCACCCATCTTTGATACTGCCTCCAGCGACTGGAGAAGTCACCTGCGTCGTTGTGTCAATGCAATCGGCACAGAAATTTTGTGGAAGTCGAACCGCAGCACCGACCTTCACGTTCATATTGGACGTGGCATGGATGATGCCAAGTTTACCTTGGAAGAGGTGAAGAAGTTGGCGATCTCGTATTGCCGATTCGAATGTAAGATTGATGATGGATTCACTGTGAAGAAATGGACAGCGTCTGATACTTTAATAGCTGCTATCGATCAATTTCACCCAGCACATCGGCGAATGGACAATGACTACGTCGAGTCTGTCCGCAATAATAACTTGATTCGAAATTCAAGCTTGGCCCAAGTCTATGCCATGATTCAAGATGCCGACACCATCGAGGAAATTTGCGAGATTGTCAATCTGTCACGCAGAAGCGGGAGCTGCAGAGAGGACTTCCTGTGAGGAGAGCGCTACGGAAAGGTTGAAAAGAGTTCCTTGATTGATACAAAAGAGAGTGAACGAAGGTCTCTATATATACCGTAGTGGGAAATTGACCCAGGCATAAGCAGCTGTTTTCCAAATCAGCACCTGATTTACGTTTCAACCGCTGTTATAGCAGCTATTTAGAATCAGCAGTTATTAAAAAATCAGCAGCTGTTTCACCTTAACAATTTTATCATTTGATAACGGTCGTTTCAGTTGTCGGGCAGTGTTACAAACTTCGTTCCTTCTAAGTCAACTTTCCTCTTTCCTAAAGAGGCCCAAAACTTTAAACGCTCCTTCTCAAGATCAGATATAACCAGGAAAGAAGGACGTCACTTCCATGAATTTAAAGATGACCAAGTGGTCGAGCGGTTAAGTGATCGCGCTGTTAGTGACAGTCTTTAGGTTCAATCCAAGTATCGCGGGCTCTTACAAATTACTTTTATAAGTGCCGTCCGGGTACGTAACTATATATATGCACCGTATATACTACCTCCGTGCAAAATATCAACTGCGCGGCCATATTTACCTTTTTCGCACCGTGGACTAAGATCTGACCAATCATATCGCTCTACTTTTTAACAGCTGCTGATTTTCAACAGTTGCTGATTTTAAACAGCCGCTGTTTTTTAATAGCTGCTGTGTATAAGTAGGCCCTGTCACTGAACTTCCGCATTATTTACACAAGCTGCTAATTTGCAATTCAGCAGCTGATGGTTCACACAGGGTCCCGCTACGGTACATGACAAAGGAGAGCTTAGTAATCTGTGTGGGCTGCGCACTGTATGGGGAAACGCATGGTTCAGGGCGCACATGACTCGCACCTGACTTAGCACGTGAGATGGCACACTTTGCCGCACGTGATCCCCCGCGACACAATCACTGTGAAGGCGAGGCGTATGATGGATATGGCGAGACTCGTTTCTACAAGGCAAGTTTTTTGAGTACAAGTTTCTGAGTTGCCATGTACAATGACAGTGGTTGATCTCCTTTCTAATCTCACTACCTAGGTCAATTTCACATCCCTGAAGAAGCACGGCACCATTGGGTTTCGCCAGCATGAGGGCACTATTGATGCGGAGAAGATGATTAAGTGGGCTCGTTTTGTTCTGAAGTTTGTTAATGCTGCTATCAACAACCCCCTTCGAGACGATCACGGCACCTGGTGGAGATTATGAAGATCTCGTGAAGTATTTTAGTGGCTTAATTTAGCAAGTCTGAGAGATGGTAGACTGTTGACCGAAGGCAAGCTAGAACTTTTATCTCTATTACCGTACTGCGGTATGTTATCGGGAGATCCTTAGGCCGTTATAGTACCCCGATAGCATCGAATACGTCCGTAAAGGACTGCCGAGAACTAAGCGATGTTCTGCCCGTGCTATGCCATCCGAGGATTAGGAAGCTGTCAGATCGATAGGTTCGGTGGGATGAATGCTGATCTGGCAATGACAAACGTTCGGTTGGCATTGGACATGCGCGAGTAAGGTACCTTTTACCGTTTACAGCAACACCTGAATCTGAATTCGATGTCTCGCTCGGAGGTGGGGTAACTAGGTAGTGGGGTGTGCGGAATCGCCATGGAGCGTACTGTACCATTCATGTCACTGGCGCGCTGGTGGAATTTTTGTCGAGTTGCACAACTGCACTAAAACCGGGCAACTGCCGGGACAACCTAAAGCCTTTTAGCCTTCTGAAGATTTTTGTTAAATCTGCATTTATCAGCTTAGAGCAATTAGCGTAGCACTCGAAACTGCCGCACATCTGAAGCGGAAACCGCTCTATGAGCCTTTGTCAGCGGTCTCCATCCGCGAGTCGATCCAAACGCACGCCATTCCGTCATGTCCTGGAAAGCGATGGATATAAAGATGGGAAATGGTTTTGACAACATCTTCATTCTAGTGCACCTGTAGCTTTCTGATAGTCGATACCCCAATATACCCCGTTTCATCATCTTGTTACCTCTCGTCAAAAGCAATACCAAACAATAGCACTCATGGCCCCAACGAAGCTCCTTGTGACCGGCGCCACGGGCTACATGTGCGTTACCTCCATTGCAGGTGAGCCTATAGTGCACACACAGCTGACAAAGTGAAAAAGGGGCGGCTCCTTCCTCGCCCAGATCCTGGCGTCATCAAACCCAGCCATCAAGGCTCTGGAGATCTCAGCTCTCATCCGGAAGCAGGAGCAGGCAGACCTTCTTACCGCCAAGGGTGTCAAGCCCATCCTATTTCGGAGCCTGGACGATGTTGAGGACCTTAGGAAGCATGCGAGCGAGCATGACTTTGTCCTCAACGGCGCGGTTGGTTTCCACACTGCTTCAGCCAAGGCTCTGATCGAGGGCTTGGGCGAGAGAAGGAAAGCGACTGGCCAGGATGTCTACTACATTCAGGTAAGCTAGACCGAGCATAGCAGGCGCAAGCGTTGATGCTGATGACCATGGCTTGAAGAACTCGGGAACATCCAACCTTGGAGACAACCCCATCACCAGGAAGTTCACTCACCCCGAGGGTAAGGTCTTCTCCGACAAGGAGAACATCTACAGGTACATGAGGGAGCGTGAGGATCGTGAGCCGTATTCCCAGCGCACTTCGGACCTTACCGTCATCGAGCTGGGCAAGGCCTTGGGCGTCACGACGCACATCATCATGTCGCCGATGGTGTATGGGCCTGGTCTGGGCTTCTTCAACACCCGCTCCATCCAGGGCCCGACGATGGTCAAGGCTACCATCGCCAACGGTGCAGCGCAGTACATCGGTGACGGCAACGGGGTCTGGGATCACGTCCATATTTCGGACGTCGCAAAGTTGTACGAGCTCGTCGTTGGCAAGATTGCCGCTGGTGAGAAAATCCCGTCGGGCGAGCAGGGCGTTTACTTTGCCAGCAACGGCCAGCACAGCTGGAAAGAGGCCGCCGAGCTGACTAGCCAGGCTGGCTACGAGCTTGGTGCGCTCAAGTCTCCCACACCGGTCTCTGTGTCGCTTGAAGGGGGAGGCAAGAGCCTGGGAGGTGGAAACGCGCAGCTTGCCGAGCTAGGCTTTGCTTCAAGATCTGTCACAAATGCAGAGCTGAGCCGGAGCTTGGGGTGGAAGCCGCAGAAGACTGAGGCCGACTGGCAGGCCAGCTTCAAGGAGGAATTCCAGTACTTCCTTGAGAAGTCCAAGGCTTAAGCAGCACGAGACTGGATGCAGAGCGTTGAAGAAATAAAAATATATCAGGACTCCCTAGAAGTGTTGTCAAATGTAGCACTCGCTTCTGGTGTCAAATGTATTTGCCCGTCAGCCGTTTGTTGTGACAATATCAACTACGCGCGCTATGGGGTCCTGTCGTTGAGTGCTGCAATGCTGTATTCAGCAAGTTCGCAGGTACCGCATAGCGCGTCCGTCGACGAGTGTTGTCGTCGCCCTAGATCAAAACTTCAATAGACCATAAATGCACCGCAGAAAATGAAATTACGCTCGATACCAGAGGATAACATGTGACCCAGGTTCACAAAGGTGCACACCTGCAGGATAGTAACACGTTCCCGGATTGATGCTGCTGACGCAACAAAGAACATTGGTCACTCGCACGGCCCACCCTCCTGACGGCCGGCACCAACCGTCCTGGCCCCACTTTAACTTTTCCAGAGCTTCGAGAAGCTCTATTCACACCTGATCGCATCGCATCGCGTCTTGCTTGACAGCTCCCGTCACTTCCCACCAAGGTCGCTCATCCTCCCCAAACAGGCACAATGTCGCTAAAGTCAACATATAAGCCCTCCCCGGGCGCTCTTGCACCCTTACCACTAGGCTGGACCGAACATAGAGCGCCAACCGGACACACCTACTACTACAATGCGGAAACCAAAGAGTCGACGTACAAGCGACCAGTCGCGACCTCTATGGGGCCTGTTGGCCCTTCGATGAGCTTTCTACAACATCAATCTGTCCCAGCCGTAAACCTCTCCGACCCCGCTGCCGCGAATGCGTTCATGGCACAGTATACCCAGCCTCAACACCAATCCGGCCATCGAGGTGGGTTTGGTGGAAGAGGAGGGTTCCAGCCTCGACCACGACCACAACCCGTCGACAAGCCCCGATCGAAGGTTGCTATCCCCGGTCAGGAGGGCTGGTTTCTCGTGTATACGAAGTACGGCCGCCGATTCGCGTTCAACGCTGCGAAAAACGCCAGCTACTGGCGCATCCCCGAGAAGCTTAAACCTGGCATTCTGGAACTAGACCAGGCGCGTATACGGCAGAAGGCTGGAATCGACCCCACTCCAGAGAAGGACACCACTGTCGAGCCCAAGAAAGAAACCGAGTCCTCCGCGGTTGACCAAAAGCGAGAGGAGGGTGAGGAAGAGGAGGGGGCGCATGATTACGACAGTTCAGAGTACGAAGAGGTGGAAGTCACCGACTCCGAAGGCGAGCCCGACGAGGACGGAAACCCGACCAAACGCCAGCGCACCGAAGACCCTAACGACCAGCAAAATGACGGCCCCGTCGAATTTACCGAGGAGGACATCGCTGCCCAGTTGGCCGCTATGGGCGCCGACTACGACGAGGTTGAATACAACATGTCGGAAGAGCACGAGGAACCCGTGTTGTCGGACGAAGACGCCAGAGAGCTGTTCAAGGATTTGTTGAACGATTACAACATCAACCCGTACTCACCCTGGGAGAAGCTCATCGAAGAGGGGAGAATCTTTGACGACCCGCGGTACACAGTCCTCAATACCATGAGATCCCGCAAAGAGGTGTGGGAGGAGTGGTCCAGACAGAAAATACAGGAACTGAAAGAGAGACGGGCCAAAGAAGAGAAGAAGGATCCCAGGATCCCGTACTTGGCCTTCCTTCAGGAAAAGGCTACGCCAAAGTTGTACTGGCCGGAATTCAAGAGGAAATACAAGAAAGAGGATCCCATGAAGGACACGAAGTTGTTGGACAAAGACCGGGAGAAGATGTACCGGGAACATATCAACCGGATCAAGTTACCCCAAGCAACGCTCAAAGCGGACTTGAAGAAACTGTTGGAGAGTGTGCCGTTGGGGCTGTTGAATAACCAGACCATGGTAGACCATTTACCGCCGCAAGTGCTTTCAGATCTACGGTACATATCTTTGGATCGCAAGATAAGGGATCCGTTTATCGAGGGGTATATCCAAGGTCTCCCTCCCCCGCCGGAAGATGGGGAGCAACAAGAGATTGACGAGGCCACGCAAAAAGCCCGGGATGACAGGAGAAAGAGAGAAAAGGCTATGCAGGACCGCGAGAGGGCTGTTGCTGAGGAAAAGAGGCGGCAGGAGAAGAAGTTGCAGTTTGAACGGGCAAGATTACGTGATGAGGAACGGGAGTTGGAGAGGGCAATGCAAGTTGGTAAAAGAGGGTTGCAGAGTCAACTTGTTAAGGAGAAGGGGTCCTAGCATGAGTCTTGTTCGTGCAAGTAATTGAGCCTGTATGAAGACAAGACAGTCTGAGCCAAAACGAATATTGGATAATTCGCTGCGATGCAAAACCAACACCGTAAACTTATGCGTAACATGCAAATTTTTTTTTTTTTGGATAATCCCCAACGCCATACCATGCTATGCCTTGATGCAAATTCGCTGGAAACGAGGTGCTTGAAGATACAAAACCTCCCGTAATATACAAGATCCAAACGCTGAGCTTTACCATTACCAAATCCGCTTGGCAACCATCTCATACCTCATAATATTACTAAAATCTTTTTCCTTTTCCTTTTCGGCGCCTCTCTCGGTCTTCTTTTCCCTCTCCCGCAGTTTGCGCAATCCCTCCGGATCGTCCGCAAAGATCCGCCTCCTACGATCCTCGCCAACCTCGACATAACCATACCCGCCGACGCGCTTGCCCTTGGAATCAAACGACTCCCGCTCCGCCTTACCGGTAGCGACGGCGTGTTCCTTGGCCTTCATGTGCGCGTAGCGGTCGCGCGAGTAGCGGAGGAGCACCATGCCTAGCAATAATTTTACCACCAGCAACACCAAGAAGATGAGCAAAAACACCACCACCATCGTCAGCGCTGCGATGGCGTCGTCACTAGTCCAGCGGAGCCATAGCTTGGTTGCTACCCCGGGGATTTCAGACCCAGCGTCAGGCCTGCCATCCCCAAAAGGATCGCCATACACTGCGCGGCCGAGCGCGTTGCGGATCAGATTGTCGAGGCGGTCCAAGGCAGCCACCATGGCGGGTGACGGCGTGGCGGATTCTACTGACAGCGAGGTCTGTGTGGATGGTGGCAGTGGTGTGGGGACATGTGTTGCTAAAAACATGTTGTAGATCTGGACAGATGCCCGGATGAACAGACAAGATAGGGGCAAAAGGGGTAAGCCGAGCCTTCGGGTCAGGGAGGGTGTTACGAATGCCTGTGATCTAGTGAGTACTGCGTTCCTGTGCACTTCAAGTGGAACAACTTACGTTTGTGTAGTAGTCCTTGCAGAGAATGTCGAGGATTCTGCTGTAAAAGTTGGGCTTGATGTTGTTGAACTTGTTGACGTAGGCATGCTTGATCCAGTCGACAATCATCTCGCTGCCGATAACCACTAGAAAGGGCGACAGAACCTCCCCTGATCGCATCCAGGATGGCAGGATGGTGAAGCTGGCGGGCAGGATAGAAGCCGTGTGAAGTGGGATGCTGCTGGTAGGCCCATCCATCTCACTCCCTGCCCCTGGCACCGACAAACCGCCAACCTCAACCACGTTGCGCATGCCAATGATCAGCAGCATGATCCACAGCTGAAAGCGCTCCACGATGTCGGCGCAGGTCAGTTGGAAGGAGTTCTCCTTCTCAAATCGCTTGAACACAGTGCTCTTAATCTCGACGAACTGGTTCGACATCAGCAGCGTCAAGAGCGCGTTAGAGTACGAGTTGACGGCCACATTGAGCGTGATGACTTGGTAAAACAGCGTGACGGAGTGCAGAATGTTGTATACAAGCGCTAGGAGGAACATGCCCAGGGGCAGCATGATCTTGGACCGGCCCGAGCTGTTTCTGGACAACGTCTCGGAACTGAAAAGGCACTCAAAGACATCCTGGCCCAGCGCTGATAGGAGACGGTCGCCGACCTCGAGCAGGTTGAAAATAGCGTAGAGCTTGATGGCTGATTGTGCTCGGATAAAATGGTACATTCGGCTCGCATCGAGATTCATAAGCGCGATGGAGCTGAAGACAATGATGGCGCCCTGAAGCAAATCGGCTTTGTGGAACGAGGTCAGGTTCGAGGGCGTAGACTTCGTCCTACGATGCCGGAAAGTCCCCGTGTTGGCCCTGCTCTGCAACTTCCTAGGCCCAAAAGCAACGCCATTACCGGTATTCAGTCGTGGGTTGTCGGGTCTCCGCACACTCGCATCCACGCCGCTTGCAGCTACACCGTTGTGGTTCCCGGTGGTGCCGTTAGCCACCTCTCGTGTCCTGCTTCGGCTCCGAGAGGCCTCATTCCGAGTCGCATCCTGGTTGACTGTCTGTGAAGCGGAGCGGCCACGACGTCCACGCTTCCACATCCTTCCGAGTCCGTACCACACAAAACCAACCACCCAGCGGGCCTCCTTGCCAACAACGTATGCCCACCAGCGCACAAGCACCGAAGCGGCAATGCAGAACCGCATCGGCAAAACGGTGAAGGTCCACAACCAGGCGTCCAAGCATGCCAATGCGCCGAAAGTCATAGCTTTCTCGAGATACCAGGGCACGAGTAGGAAGTTCTTGAGTCGCTCAAACTTAATGGCGCTCGACTCGTACGGAATATCGTTCGCGTAGGAGTGGTGGATATACAGCGGACTAGGCCGTTGTCCAGCCAGTTCTAGCTGCAGGACAGTGGGTATGGACATGGGCGGGAGAGGGATCGATGGCGGCAAGAGTGATGGGGGCGCTGCGTCAGCGGCTTCCTCTCGATTGGGAGCGGAGGCCTTCGCGGCAGCTTTGGTTGCCGTAGGTGGGTGGTTGCTTCGGCCATCGAGGTCTAGCGGCGCGGGTCGAGGGGCCGGGTGGAATGAGTTGCGGCGGGCTGAGGATGGCTGCGTCGAAGGCTGACTTGTCGACTTACGCCGACTTGTCGGAGGTGTGGAAAGTGTCCTCCCAGAAATGCTAGGTCTCCCTGAATGTATCGTCCGTCGACTGCTCCCTTCCACCCGCAGAGAATCGGCGTCTTCTGCCCGCGATATGTTCTGATGCGCCGCTTGTAGTTGTTCCGCCAGCGACGGTCGGGTGCCTGTCTCGGCGATGCTCGCAGACAGCGGAAGATTGAAATTCTGGCGGTTTGGCATGGCGGCAACAGGTAGCGACTCGGGAGCTGCGGTCAACTCCTGCATCTTGGAAGCGGATAACCGCCTGATACCATCGTGGCTGGTTTTCGTGCTCGATCGGCTCCTCGTCGGCTTGCTCGGGCTACTCGGACCATCGACTATCTCCTTCACCGGTTGGAGTCCCGGTACGACGTTCGCCTCGGACGACGCGGAATCGCTTGATGGCTCGACATCGCTGTGACTGCCGCTCGAAGGTTCCGGGGTGGGAACGCCGCCGTTTGCCCCGTTGGCCAACTGCATCTTCGGGGGAGATTGCGGCGCGGGATCGGTTGGCGTCAGCAATGGCGACGGAAGATGGCTGTTCGTTTGTGAAGAGCCTTGCTTCGTTTTCGTTTCTACCACACTTGCTCCCATATCCTTGCTGGAGGCGATGCTCGTAGCATCAGTCAGGTGGTTGGATATATCGACATTCTCCTTCTCGCCGCCATTTTGCACCACTCTCTCCTCCATTGCTCTTCCTCGAAATCAAATGGAACTGCAATCAAACCATCGCAGGAGTATATCACGTCAGCAAAAAGGCACGCAAATTGAACGATCGACAAGTAACTAATAACTTTCGCGGTGTGCAAACGGGGTATGGCTGCTGCTGAATGGACACCTTGATGGGGTGGTGGCACTCGCTAGATCAGCCTCGCAGCTCCCTGCATTCGATCCGGCTTGGCGGGAGATGACGTTCTGACAGCGGCTCCGCTTTTTAAAGCTGCCAGAACAGCACCAATCTTTGGGCATGTGAACTGGCTTGCAATCAACTTCCTCAACACTGCAAACGCTGTCTCTGGACATGCATGTGAAGGGCGATATCTTGGATCTAAACACATACTCCTCGATTGCGATTGTAACCGGTGTTGTCATACATCTTATTTCTACTACGCGGTTTGAACCTTAATGTGGGACCTCTCAGACGGAGATATTCAGGCGCTTTTCATGCTTCTCAAGCACTGTGCGCTTCCGACTCTACCTGTTCTGACAGTTGGCAGCCCAGTCCCTGCCGACTGTCAGGAATGGCTCTTCAAGTGCGGTGCCTTCTCGTCCGTATTTCATTAACCCCGCACCGTCATCTGTAACTTACACTACAGATTATCGTATATTAGAAAACCTGTACACCAGCCCGCCAGATCAGCGGTCTCAGCCTAGCAGTCTGGCTGGTGTCCTAGAGTGATTACGTTGATCACTATTCTTCTGCATTTGTTGCGAGCTTCCGTCGACTGAAGAAGACGGTGTTGCGTGCTTCTTCCGAAAATCACGGAATGACGAGGGATTCATTCCTTCCATCGCCTGGTAGTCCCCGGTTCTGGAAGGTCGGTTAGCGGGCGTTCAACTACACCTTATGCATTCGTGGGCAGACGTCTATTCGGCTCCCTGGAATATTTGGGGAGCGATCCGTCTATTACGTGCGCCATCCTCTGACAAGATCACCGTGCTCAAAAGACTTGCTATGTCATTTATACCTGCTTAGGTTGCTTGAGATGCATTCACAGGTTCGGGCGGTACACACATCACGACCGGGCCGAGGTGACAACAGAACGACCACCCCTCCTCGAGCCCTCTTGGGTAAGGTCAGATGTCGCATCGTTAGTCATAATTAGCGCGCGAACCAGATACAGGCCGTCGTATGTGAAGGTCGCCAGCAGAGATTTCGAACACTCTTATCTCCGTCAAGAAAAGCCGTGACGACGTTCCCCGTCTCTCAAGATCTTCTAAGTTTCGGTAGCTAAACGGCACCGGTGTCGCCCGAATGCCGATTTAACGGCGAGCCATGTTGACGTTGGTGGGGTTGCATCACGGAAATAGAGGGGTCATGGAGGGGCAGTGGGGAGTGCTTGCCTTCAGAGGGGAACCAAATCAACTCAGTGTCCGGAGCCCCGAGAGGCTTCTCTTGTGTTTCTGAGTGTTTTAAGAATTCCAGTCGAATTCTATAGAAGTCAAGGTTTGTTGTGACCTTTTGTCCTACGATTTTAGGCTCAATTGACGCTTTTGTGCTGCAGCAAACGTCCCTTCTATCCCACTTAAACAACCGCCAAGGCAATTTTCGAGCTTCAAGATGGCTTCCAACCCGCCCGCCCGCTGCTGCACTGTTGGTGTCAAGCACGAGTAAGTCTTTTCTGCCAGGTTCACCATGTTCTTGTGGGAGCTTGTCTAGTCTTATACTTCTACGATTACCTTGGGGAAGGCCTTGGCAAGCTCAATTCACGGGAGCTGCAGCGACAAAATGAACATGGCTAACAGACTGGTCCAGGGGAACACCCACCGGCAAATCAGTCAAGGTCGGCAAGTGGGATGCCTACCTCGCTACCCCTCCCGCCGACAAGGAGCACAAGGGCGTCGGCCTGCTCTACATCCCCGACGTTATCGGCATCTGGCAGAACAGCCAGCTGATGGCCGACCAATTCGCCGCCAACGGCTACCTCACCCTGATCATCGACGTCTTCAACGGCGACCCCATCTCGCTCAACAAGCCCGACGACTTTGACTTCATGGCCTGGTTGACCAAGGGCACGAACGGCGACAACCCGCACACCAAGGAGCACGTCGACCCTATTGTCCTCGAGGCCATCAAGGCTCTGAAGGAGGAGTACGGTATCAAGAAGATTGGTGCTCTCGGCTACTGCTTTGGTGCCAAGGTAGAAGAGGCGCACACACAACGTTTGAAGAACAAGAGAGCTGACAGATGTGTAGTACGTTGTCCGGCACTACAAGAACGGCATTGACGTCGGCTACATCGCCCACCCATCGTTCGTCGACGAGGAGGAGCTCGAGGGCATCACCGGCCCGCTGTCTATCGCCGCCGCCGAGACCGACCAGATCTTCCCGGCCGACAAGCGCCACAAGTCCGAGGAGATCCTCCAGAAGGTTGGCCAGCCGTACCAGATCAACCTCTTCTCTGGCGTCGTCCACGGCTTCAGCGTCCGCTGCGATACGTCCAAGAAGATTGAGAAGTTCGCCAAGGAGCAGGCCTTCCTCCAGGCTGTTGCGTGGTTCGACAACTGGCTGCTATGACTCGGACACGGTGATGGAGCCAAGTTGTAGTTGCAGTAGCTGTCGTCTTTTACGATGATAATGATTAAATGGGCGATTGTCTTATATTTAGTGCAATGATACCGCGCTCTCGTCGTGTTTGTCTTTGTCACGCCCTCCGTGTTTTAGTCGCTGCATACCAAGCCTGGATGACCTTTGAGCTTTGCCAAGACCAGCCCAGGGGAGGTCGCTGCCATCAGAAAACAACAACATATGGAAGCATGGAGAAACAAGAACGACGGACCTTGCTCCAAGTGCAGCAACCCCGCAATGACCAAGTCTGTCCGCCCTGCAGAACAGAGGCAAAGCTGCTGCGTGGGATATATGCAGAAGAGAGGCAGAGTCGGAATCGCCGTGGTCGATGTTTGCCCTATTGTGCATAAGGCATGCAGTGTCCGATTTTGAATGGGGGCCGAAGGAATTGCTGATAAGGTGCTTACAGCCCCCTAGCGCTCAATTCTAATGCAACATCGTCACACCTCTTGGGCAGGAGGGTAGGTCGTCAGGTGAAAGGCATCAGCGGCTGGTTACTGTCCTGTACTGTACCTGTCCGTCGGGTCCTCAGCCCTCAGGTCTGATAAGGTCAGCCAACACGCCATTGTTCCCAATTGAAGGTTAATCACATGCACCAAGCGACAGACAGCTCACCACGAAGCCAAAAATATCGTCCTCGCACGGCTTCTCCAGAATGGCTGTGGTGCTCTTTGACGGATCAAGCTTTGCCAAAGCTTACCTTCTTTAAGCTCAGGCAAAGGGTCCCCTAAAACTGCCGCTAAAATTGAACAGCAACCTTCCGCTTGGGGCAGCTGCGCCTTGGCGCGCTTGGTGGCTGAATGGGCAATCCGGCTGTGGCCAATCACAGGGGACACCGGGTAGAGATAAGCTTGTGGGGCCATCTGTTCATTCATTCTTTGGGTGGATGGGTGGGTTCCTTTGCTGGTGTTCGGTACAGACTACGGAAAGGGAACTACCTAACAATAATAGCCATGGTTGCTCCTTCAAATGTTGCAATGTTCCAGAACTGGCGATATCCCGTCCGTTGCCGCTGTCGAAAGGCTCGGTGAAGGGCGGCTAGATTATTACTGTGTGAACTCCCATCAAAATGGGCAACATCTCATCTTTCGCCCATCTTTTTCGCCCAGGTCCCTCTCTCCGCAGCCGACGGCTGAACTGTTCACACATATGGGCTGTGTTTGTCTGTGACACCTTCTGCATGTAATTACAGACCGCCAGCCTAAGAAGACGAAACAGCACTTTCGTCCTCGCGTGACCATGTATGGCCCCCGAATCGAGGCTTGAGTGGCTTAATACTACAGTAGGCTTTCCACTGGCTCGGAAACGGTGTGTACATACGTTGATCAGCATCAGACTTCACGGAGGGGCCAACGTAAACGGCCCGTTATGGTCGGTTTGGTCAGTAGGTAGGTATCGGTCGAACCCCCCCCCCTCCCCCCCCCCCCCCCAAAAAAAAACAGACAGCATATTTGCCAGTGCTATAGATAGCCCGCGATGCGTTTATCCCTTTCGCACATTGGCCAATGGGCAGCGGGAATGTCTTTGTACAGTCCACGGCGTGGCGTTATCTGCCCTGCTCTTTGATGCACGCAGCTTTTATGGTGGTGTGATTGTATGTACAAGGAGGTACATACCCTCCTATCATCCCATCCCTGGGGCAGGGCAGCCAGTTGCCTTATCTATCAGGAGCACATTGTCGGGTACGTATGTCGAAGTGAGTGTACGGCGCGATGCTGTGTATCGTGGCAGGTGAACGAATGCATCCGCCCGGTTTCCTACATATCGTCCGCTCCCCCCTCCCTCCCTTGCCTTTAGTCAATGTCCCAATTTCCCCGTGTGACAGCATTCCGGTGTTTTCCCTGTCCTTGTCGCAGGTGGCACTTGACAACTTTACCCAATCTGGCTCTGGAAGTCAGAGTATAATTGAAAGAAAGCGATGGAGAAACGCGCAGTCCCTCAACCTCACGACTACGAAGCCGGCACCACGCCCCCTTATGATGGGAATGGGCTGGATGAACGGAAGAATGACAAGGTCCAGGAAGGCGGCGCGGTGTTGGGAAGTGTAGATGACTTTGAGCAATATGGCTATGTCGCCCGCGGGTAAACCCCCCCCTCCCCAAACACAACCAGCCCACCGTAGCATACCAAGGCGCCTAACGTATGTGTTTCGTAGGCTGAAGTCTCGACATGTGCAGTTCATCGCCCTCGGGGGGACGATCGGCACCGGCCTGTTCCTTGGGATAGGCAGCGCCCTAACCCGCGCCGGCCCGCTTTCCGTTCTCCTCGGGTACACATTCACCGGCATCGCCGTGTTCGCCATGATGCAGTGCTTGGGAGAAATGGCCACCTGGCTGCCGCTGCCCGGTGCCATCCCGCAATTCTGCGCGCGATACGTCGACGATGCTCTTGGTTTCGCTGTCGGCTGGAACAACTGGTACTCGTCCTCGATAACAATCTGCGCAGAGATATCTGCTGCCTCCGTCGTCATCGGGTACTGGCAGGGCGCGGCAGAGATAAACGTCGCTGTGTGGATCAGTCTCTTGCTGGTGTTGGTGATCTGTCTCAACATCTTTGCGGTGTCGGTGTACGGCGAAGCAGAGTTTTGCTTCGCATCCATCAAGATGGTCACCATTGTCGGGCTGCTCATCATGGCCTTCATCGTCGACCTCGGCGGAAACCCGGAGCACGAGAGGCTCGGGTTTTGGTACTGGCAACATCCCGGCGCCATGAAGGAGTACAACGCCACCGGCGACCTCGGCAGGTTCCTTGGGCTCTTCTCGACGCTCGTCAACGCGGCTTTCTCTTACGCCGGTGTGGAGCTGGTTGCTGTGGCGGCAGGGGAGGCCGAGAATCCGCGGAAGAACATCCCCAAGGCGGTCAGGCGAGTGTTCTGGCGCATTCTGTTCTTCTACGTTCTTGGGTCGTTGGCGATTGGCGTGCTGGTTGCATCCAACGATCCCCATCTGCTGTCTGCGCAAGAGAGCGGCGCGGCTGGCGCGGCGCAGTCCCCGTGGGTCATTGGCATCCAGAACGCTGGAATTGCTGTGTTGCCGTCCATCATCAACGCCGTCATTCTGACGTCCGCCTCGTCGTCGGCGAACGCGTTCCTCTACACCGGGTCACGCTACCTCTACGCGCTCGCGCAGAACAGGCAGGCTCCGCGGGTGTTCCTGACCTGCAGCCAGAGAGGCGTGCCCTACTGGTCCGTACTCATGACTGCGGCGATTGGCCTGCTAACGTACCTGTCTGTCGACAAGAACGGTGGCGCAGCCAAGGCTTTCGAGTGGTTCCAGAACATCACCACCATCGCGGGACTGTTCACCTGGTGCTCCATCTGCGTTGCCTACATCCGGTTTCACAAGGCCCTCGAAGCCCAGGGGATCGATCGCGACACGCTCGTCTTCAAGAGCGCCTTTCAGCCGTACACGGCGTGGTTCGCACTCGTTTACTTTGCCGTCATCATTCTCTTCAACGGCTTTAGCGTGTTTATTGATGGGAACTGGAACGTCAGCGGTAAGTCTCTCCCTATCCCACGTTCCCTAGTTCATGCCTTTGTAGGGCGCAGTTGCCAACGTCATTACCCACATAGACTTTGTTGCCGCTTACATCGGTATTCCTGTCTTCTTCGTTCTCTTCGGCGTCTGGAAGATCCTCAAGCGGACAAAGTGGAAGTCGCCCCTCGAGGCAGACTTGCACACGGGCAAGGCAGCGCTCGATGCCGAGGACGGTCACTGGCCCGATCAGGTTCCGCGAAACTGGCTCGAGAGGTTCTGGTTCTGGGTTGCTTGAGAGGGGGGATGCTGGCTGCTTACTCTATGGCATGCGTCTTGCCTTATTTTCACGACTGCAGGGCTGTCTACAGCATACCTGGTGCCTTACATTGTTCCATCAACAGCTTAGTAAATCAGGTCCCTCATAACATGGCAAACGTCCTAGATACCAACATGATATATCGTCAATCTGTAAAGCCTTTCATGTAGCAGAGCCGCCCAGTATTTCTCAACTCCGGTGGCTAAAAGGTTCATAACATGGGTGTGTAGCCTTAAACTTCCTCCAGCGTCGGAGGCGTGGGAAAAGTGAACTCGAAGAAGATCCTCTTGAACTCATGCAGCAGCCGCGCATCCAATTTACCAGCCAAGGCCTTCTTGAACTTGGACCTCACCAAGAACCTGGTCAGGAGCTCGAGCTTATCCACCTCGTCGAAGCGAGGATCGTCAAACTCAGGTCGGTTGTACATCTCTTGACGGAAGACTAACTCCTCCTGACGTTCGGCCAGCTCTTCGATCTCGGCAATCCCTGTTACGCTTTGTTAGCAGCATCTTCCTGAATAGTATGCTACCTGTGTACGCAACTTGCCGCAGTTTCTGATTTGGCCTGCGTGATGTCCAATGAGTTAGTCCGTGAGTCTTCCGTCTAGCGGCGTTGTGGGGACATACCCGGAATGTATAGCAGATGATTTGCCAACGGCAGCACTTTGAAGGTCATAAACTCGAGCAAGGAGGTTGGTTTTCGCCAGATATTGAGTTCCGGGAACTTCTCCCTGTCGACATCGTTCAAGACGGTAGAGTACATCAAGTGGTTCAGTTTCTCAGACCTCGGTATGAGTTTTCGGACTGGGACAGCTGGGATCAGTAGGAGTCCTAAAGAGAGAGGGAATACCCGGACCGGAAAGTGGAAGAAACTGACCACGTGCGAAAATATCCTCCGGGCGGTCGTGGCGAGTATACTCCCAAAACAGCCCCACGCATGGCTGGAGTTGGTTTCCGTCAGATAGCAACATGATCCGTAGACGCTTCAAAAAGGACCAGAATCTCGCAGGCGGCAGACGCAGGTAGCTGTAAAGCAACAGCCTGCGGTTTCGCGCCCGTATCTCCTTGCCGACACCGACGCTCCACATGTCCATATTGAGTTGCAGCTGCAACATCCGTCCGGCCTGCCCCATGTCTTCGACGATAGATTTTCCCCCTGATGCGTAGATGGTTAGCCCAGTGGCTGCTGGCGGTTTCTCCCTTTTGCTGGCTGCATTTAGGTGACTCACCAAGATCCTCATAGGTCTGCACATGAGCGGGTTCCTGTCCTGACGGCTCCGCGGCCATCTTCATTGCTATACGTTGAAACTCATCCAGCCTAGATCGAGCTTCCTCGTAATCGGGTATGAGAGGCGGATCCATCTCAGTCCAAACGGCCTTCCTTGTTGAGCCCATGGCCTTCATCAGCGCCGCCAGCTTCTCGAGATGCTTCTGCTGAAGATGGGCGTCCTCTCCATAGATCTTCTTGCCGGCGGTCGTACATGGCTCCGTCATGTACCACTCGAGAGCCCGGAAGAAAGCCGTTTTGGTGCCAAAGACGATTCTCGAACAGCGGTACGAGTTATCGAAAAAGAAGGAGTTGATCTTGTTCACGTGCTTCGTCTTGATCTTGAAGAAACTGAAGAGAAACTTGTGGTCCTTCCTACTAGTGCCGTCCTCTCCGTAAAGCAGTTCCAGTCTCCCATTGACAATCCTGGAATAGTTATTCAGCGCTTTGGATATGGGGAGGTCCTCTAGCTGCGACTTGGTGTCTAGGCCATGTACATCGTCAACTGCGTTATATCTCCAACACTCGCGGAGTTCCCTTATCTTTGGGTCCTGGTCCTCTAGCGGGGCTGGGAGCAGAAAAGAACGCAGAACAATGAGCAGTTTTGGAGAAACAGGGGCAAACTCGTGGAAGTTCGCCCAGCCTGCGGGTTCAACCTTGCCAGTTTTAGCATCCCGGACGAATGCGTTCGGGCCCTCGAAGACGCCGTAGCTGTTGTCGGTCAGGGCGAACTCGTCATCTGTCGGATTGGCGGGAGTGCAGATGGCCATATACATAGACTGAACGTGGGCGACGAACCACTTGGCGTCCATTCTGTACATGCGGTTCGGCAGGTCGTGTATCCACTGCCCTTCCGGGTCCATCTCGAGCGCCATGATTGTCTCGAGGTTATGAAACCAGACATCTGTGAGCCGCGAAAAGCCTTTGTCTCGCATGTAGTCAAGCAGATGCCCACGGTCGTCCGCGAAGTAGTCCTCGAAGCTGTCATGGTAGAATCTCCTATGGAATGCCGAGTTACGGTATTTCAGGAGGAACAGGAACTTTCGCAAAAGATCTCGCTCGTCGCGGGTGAGCCACAGAGCCGGATCGCCAGCTTCAAATGACTTGACTATCTTGCGGAAGATGTAGCTTGCTTGTGATTCCATCTTGCTGAACCTGCTCTCGATACGATACTGCTCTTTCGTTGTTGGCTTCGTCGTATCGACGTACATGTCTACTTTGCCTAGAATTGTGTTGACTGGACTTTCGTCGATAGCCAGCGTTTCGGCGTCAAGCTTGACATTGTAGGCAACAGCATCCCCACGGAACTTGCCTCTCTCGTACTTTCGCTTAGATTTCTTCTTGCCCTGGGCTGGGGTGGGTGGAGGAGCAAATTTATGGGTATAGTTCCGGAGCAGGAACTGCGGGATGAAATGTTGAAACTGGGATCTCGTCCCCTGGGGGTCGGTTGCCATGATGGAACAGGGGCTAAGCTGGTCGATTTAATACTTCTTTCAATTTGTGACTCGGTCTCGAAGATGGGGAACGCTCGTTTTGTAGACGCACGCTTGATGCCTTAAGGCTTGAAGCGTTTCCTGCATGAGGCCAACAGCTGGACCCCGCCATGTCTAGGTCTCCGTTTCTTCCAATCAGAGAATCTCAATTGTGTACGGATCGGGTACGGCATGTCTGGATTCAAGTGGGCCCACCCCAAGTGTACGCCTAAAGTACTGACCAACATTTCTTATCCTATTTGCCGAAGACTGGGAAGATAGCCAAGTTGTGTGCTGAGGTATTCCTCCAGCTCACCCAATCAGCGAGGTCATTATGCATGAATAGCTGCATTAGGTCGCCAAAGTCACATGTCGGAGTCCTGGACACTTGGACACTTGAACACTCTCCTAAAACGTGATAGGCAGTGCTGCACCCCCCTCCACACGATGGAAAGGTTTGTATTATGATGAGTGACCGCGGCTGTTTTGCGAGCCATGTCTTTCCCTTGGACTATACACTTCCTGAAAGGATGCTAACCGTCCGTGCAAAAAGTGCATATGAAGTAGCCCTATGTCTTGCAAATACGGTACAGCGGTAAATCCGACAGTACGGCTCTCCGATACGTACCTTCCACTGAATAATACAATCTTAAATAAAGATTGATCGATAGCTCCACCATTGCGATGTATTCCTACTAGCGGGTCTTCAGACACACCTACCATGTATTGTAGTTACATGTAGTTGATAGCTCCTATCTTCGAGACGCGAAAGACGTCGCACAAACTATGCTCAGTAAAACATAGGCCTATGCTCAAGTTCCCTTCAGCCGACAGGTTCGGCAGCAAATGCCCCGACTACAACTGGACTGGCCTTGATCTCGTTAGACAATTCGTGACAGATTTTCCGACAAATCGGGGAGAGTGGGATTGCAGTCGGGGTTGGAATGAGACATCGCGAGCGACCACGATCGGTTGTGGGGTAAGGTTAGGTAGAGTGTGGGGTAGGATAGATCCTTCTACGGACAACAGGTGAAACTATCGTAAAGGCACTCGCTTCTCGGCAGGCAAGTGACAAAGTCCTCTACCACTTTAGATCCTTCTGCCGTAGATATAAATCTGCACGATGGCTGTCACCAGCATGGCCTATTCGCAGCAGTCCGCACTGAGGAACACACCCGGGTAAGGTCAGCATTATCGCATCGATCATCATGAAGTTGACGACGCTCTTCCTGCTTCTAGGCTCAGCCCTCGCCGACCCATGCCGCACCCGTACGGTCTGGCTATGTGGGGACAGCACCATGGCTCCTGGGGGAGGCCATAACGGGACTGAGGGCTGGGGTCAATACTTGCACTACTCTTTTGGCTCGTCCATACGGGTGAACAACTCGGCATACGCGGGTCGGAGCGCGAGGACCTTTACCAGAGAGGGACGATTCCAAGCCATCATGGATAAGATCACCCCCGGGGACTGGGTGGTGATTGAATTTGGGCATAACGATGGTAAGATGGACAGGGACCTCTGGACCTTCAGTCATATGGTGGCTCACGTCTAACGATGGCGGTTCAGGTGGAACTCCCGCAACCGACACCAAGTACCGAGTCGATTGCCCGGGTATGGGCTCTGAGACGTGCCCTGTGACTTACAAGTGAGTTCAGCCTGTTACGCCCTCTCGAGATCGAGTCAGGTACTCTCATGACATGATGCTGACTTCCAATCTACATCAGCAACCAGACAGAGATTGTCCAGACGTACGTCACCTACCTGAGGAATGCATCGTCGATATTTTTGTCGAAGGGAGCCAAAGTGATCATCTCGTCCCCGACACCAAACAACCCCTATGAGTTTGGCAACTACTCCTGGACACCGACCATCTATCAGTACTACTCCTGGTACGTCGCACAGTCCCTGGGCGGTCCGGAGGCAGGCATCTACTACGTCAATCACGGTGACTACGCCGCGCAGGCAGTCAAGCTGCTCGGGCCGCAGGTGGCCGCGGCGAACTACCCCATGGATCACACCCATCTGTCGCCGCACTTTGCAGATCTCTTTGCGCAGGCGTTTGTGCTGGGCCTGAAGTGCGGGACGGCACCGCTGCAGGGGAGACTTGTCAATGCGACCTCTCGCATCGAAGGGCCGGTCTTGGGGACGTGTTTGTCTGTCAACGCGACACTGCCTATCTGATGTCAGACGAGTTTGAATAGACGTGTCACGTCGGTGGTCTCTAGGAGGTGGCTTCAACATGAAAAGTAAAGGTGTACAAAGTGAGTGGGGGAATAGTGGCATTCGGCTTGGCTGTGACCATGGAACATGTTAAGGGCATCTACCTTTTTGGTAATTTGGCAGCCCAGTCAATTACTCTTGAATAGATCATGTCATCTTTCACCATAGGCCGTAGACGAAACGCCCCCCAACACGCCTTTCTCATCCCTTTCGGCATTTTTCTTTTCCTTCGCTGTGGCCACAGACCCTTGCCTGTCTGTATAGGTACAGCAACAGACAGATATTCAATCCGACAAGGGAGATATGACCGGGAAGTTGAAGGCATGATAATTACTCACCCAAATGAGATCTTTGACAGAGAACGAATGGCATCTGTGATTTGTGGGAGTAAGTCCTATCCGACGTGACAGCATCGAAGTCAATATCACCCATCCATCACCAGCTGACCTACCTTGCCTACGTACGTAGTGTAGTCCCAGAGACGAGGGTCGCCGTGCCGTCTTGGCAAGCATGCAAACCATCAAAGTCCGGTGCAGCTCCTGTCCGGCGGTTGACCCTTGTCTTCGGTGTCTGTGTGTCTCAGTGTGACAGTGTCTGAGCTTGCAAAAGTGCCCTGCGCCGCTGACGAGAGAGCGACACAAGGTCCATGCGTGGGGCATCGCTGTCGGCGAGCGCCGGGACCACACGGAATTTCCCGAATCGACAGTGATCCTCTACCGAGCCGTGTCCCCGGAGGTGACAGATTTTGGATCGATAAGATGGGGATTGGGCATGGTATCCAATGGGAAAGAGAGTTTGACTGCATGATCTAGCCTGGAAAGGAGGTCCCGCAACTGCAGGACCAGGGACGATACCGCCGGTCCAGTAGGTCGGGATGAGGATGAAGTAACGAATCCCTGCCCTGCTGAACTTTTCGGTGGTTGAGATGCATATTGCGCTAACGTTAGCTTGGCCAATCAGCTCCTTACAAGCAGGTGTGGTGAGGATTCCAGTTGGGAAATCATCTGCAATAAAGACAACATGTCGTCTATCATTGCCTTGCTCAGTTTCTCGCAGAGATAGTTGCCAATTCTCAGCCCTGTTTCCAGGCACTTCTTGGATGCAGTTAGTTTTGTGTGTTCTTCAACTCGGCAGCCTCCCTCGGATCGGCGCTGGGATGACATGAAAGGTTAGCGGTTCGGGGGCTGATATCGCTATACCCGATCTGGGCAGCCGGCATTTTGTTTTTGTGTTTGGCTTTAATGTGATTGGATGTTGAAGAGAGACTGGAATGTGATGAGACAAACAGACCGGTCCAGTCTCTGACGACAGCGCTCCTCAGTGCTGTTTTAGGCCATTTAGTCTCTCAGCTAGGAGTCTCCTTAGATCACAGAAGGACATTGCTGACTCTGTTGGTATCAGCATAGCTCGTATACTTGACTTGCTCCCAGGATGATGCTTGCTGGAAAGTGGAGTGACAGTCGTATGAGGCCTGGAGAATGGCATTTGCTCACGTGTCTGCCAAACGCGCCACCCATCGGACGGCCTAGCGTGAGGCGAGGAAGTGAACCCCGGACGCTAAAGCTGTATAAGTCACCACTTGTGGGAAAAGACCCGGGAATCGGCGGAGGCGATCATGATCAACCGTCCAACACTGGTTACCGGTCGTCCATCCGGGCAGTTGCGCAGGTCTCATTTGTCACAGACCAAGTTTGACTGTTTGCCCAACACTCGACATTGAGCAGGGCAGGTGCATGAGAGCTGAACTGGTCATCTTCCTTAAGAGGCAGCCTTGTTCTGCCTGCAGTTGATAGGCTGGGATCCATGATGCAATCCACTGTCCCTTAATGCGGGCCCTCGCTCTTCATCGCCAGCAAGACGTCGATCGCACAATCTTGGTAGAGATGTCCGCTGCATGAATGGTGTTTCTTCTTTGCCTGACAATTCACCGGTCTTAAGCTGTGTCGATTGGCTCTAGCCTTCACCGGTTGTTTCACTTTCCTTTTGCTCGGTGTTGTAGTTCCTTTTTGTTCATGGAACTAGGTGTGACTTGCAGGAATGCGTCGGGCTCAGCTCAGCCCATTACCTTGTCCCCGGTCACCGGTCACCGGGCCGAGGGATGGGCTGTCAAGTATAAATACCACGTTGACGGTGCCTTTAATCTTGATCTAATTCAAACGTCATCAGAGCAAGTCACAACTGTGTCTATATCCTTGAGAATCCAGCCTTCAAATATTTGTCCACCTCAAAATGATTCCTCCCGTCATCACCCCCATTGCTCGCGAGCAACACCTCGGAGAGGCAGGTGCTGGCTTCCCTCGTCCGCTCCTGTTTCCAGGGGAGGAAGGCATCAGGAACATTCCTGTAAGGTTCCCTCCTCGTTTCCCGCTGTCAAGTCTTTTGCTGACCAATGCGATGAAAGCTGCCCGGCATCCGTTGTCAAACCTGCGCTGCCAAGGGGGAGGAAGTGTGGGTCATCCCTGGGAGAGCCTGTGGCTCCTGCGGAACACCTGCTCCCAATGAGGAGCTTGGTGCAGAGCCTGCAGCTCTCTGAGCCGGCTCGAAGAAGCCTGGACCTGGCCGCTGTGCCAGTGTCCATGTCATGCCGATACCGGAGGGTCTTGGGTGAGACAAAACACACAACAGGATGCGCGGGAACGGCTCGGTCTGCTGGGATATGCTGGATAGGTGAATAGAAGGCTTTCATGCCGTTGTACACTACACCGGACCCCAAAAGGAGTTGCTTGCTAGAGTTCTGATCCTCCAGAGGACGGGTGGTGAGGGGCAGGGATAGAGTGTGCAATGTCAGCGCAAAGAGGAGAACCCGGTCCAGGTGGCGTTGTTATATAGGTATCAGTGTGTGACAAGAGCGTCGGCGAGCCAGTTTCTTTTTCGGCAAACGTTTCAAGATTCGCGTCGGTGACCACATTGAGCTTGATGCAGATCCTTCCGCCTCCTTGTCTTCCTTCCCCTGGACTGATTGGCTCCGCAGCGGCCCGATCCCGCCACAGTCAGTTTGACATTTGCGACAAGCGTCGCTAAGTTTTCTGAGCAAAACTTGGCCATACGCGTAGTTCCCCGATGAGTAGATTGACACCCCCTCGGTTCCCAGGGGCTTTTCTTAGCACTGCCCGTCCCAGTCCCTTACTACGAACAAATCCAAGATCTAGCGCTGAAACGATCTCAATTCGCAAGTGACTAGATCTGCCTGCAAAGCATACCGGGGCAGCGGCACTGCAGTGCCCTGTCTCGACCGTCACTGGACACGTAAGGCCCCACGGATTTGCTTTCTCGAGGATTGCCGACATGACCCGTCCTTTGATGATTCAACTCCCTGCTCGGCTCTACTACTACATTGCTACTATGCTGCTGACCTCACATGTGTGATGGATAACAAAACGGATGTCATAGATCCATCCCGTGCTTCACATCGGGCGCTATGCCAAGCTTTCGGATCCGAAACTTGATTGGTAGGCTCACCCACGGAGAATACAGGTACGGGACCTGATTATAAGCTGAGTTGCACCTCAATGAGACAGAATCCAAGACTCCAGGGACGTGTTCAGGCCAAGATTTACAAGTCAAGTCTGCTCCGATCACATCCATCACCAAGATTCGGGATGTCTCATGCGCATATCGTTAGCTCGTCAAGACAGCACAGCTCCAGTGCGCCAGCTCTCCCTGGTAGCGTCACACTCCTTCAAGATGTTCCGATACACATCCCTCCCATTGTCCAACATCAACATCCGCTCCCCGATCGTGACACACGGGTGACCGGGCGTGACCAGCCAATGACTGGCGCCGGCAGCCAGCAACATGCCCAAAATCTCCGGGTCACCCTGCCTACGCGCGCCAGTCTCCAGCCTCGCGCAGAGAGTCGCAAGCGGCGTAGCGCCATTCTCCGTATCATCCTGCATGTCGACCACCGCGAATCCCGGCTGCAAGAGTAACCTCACAACGTCCGCATTCCCCGCCTCCGCGGCCCAGTGCAACGGCACACGACCCCGGCTGTCCTTGGCCAACGGGTCCGCACCTGCCTGCAATAGGACCTCAGTGCATGTGGCGCTGTCATCTGCCAGATGCAGCGCCGTGACGCCGCTTATATCCCACTTCTTGCGACTTCCTGCTGGCTTGCTGCCGGCTTTTGCTGCGTTGAAGGTAGCATTCACATTCGCACCGCCATGCTCGAGCAGGAGCTTCAAGCAAGCCGTGTTGTCGGCAAAGGTAGCCATGTGCAACGCCGTTAGACCGTGCCCTTCGAACCGGAACATGGGGATCGAAGTGAGCGGTGCATCAACTGCTGCGCCGCGGTCCAGGAGGAGCTTGACTACCGCGGGCAGGTTGAGCGAGCAGGCTGCGGCTAGCACGCTCATCGTACCACCCGGACCGCAGGGGGTATATACGCTTTTGGTAGTGGCGTTGGGGTCGGCGCCGCAGTCTAGAAGGAAAGAGATCATGGCGAGATGGGATTTCGGGCGAGCTTGTGGGTTCATGGCCCGCACCACAGCCATCAGCGGTGTCGTGTCTGCGTCGTTGCGAGAGTTGATGGGTATCCCTTCGTCCAGGAGGTAGCGTGCTACCTTGTCGATGTCCAGCGTTGAGCAGCCGAAGCATAAATCCGCGGCTTTTGCGCTGCTGGGACGGATGGCCGGCGTACTTGATCCGAACAGCCTTTGAAGGAGGGACTGGTTGGATGTGAAGGAGAGCGAGGTCGATCGTCTTGATAACTTGCCCTTGCGCGCTCGACGGGCTTCGGAGGTGGCCAATATCCTGTTGGCGAGCGCTTCGTCCTCGTCCTGCAGCCTCTTGGCTTGGATCTCTTTGCATGTGCACGTGTCCCGGTGCAACTCGATGGATGGTGTCGGTCTGGGAATGAACCTGTTCGACTTGACCAACTCACGGCAGTCGCTTTGCCGGGGCCTGCATTTCCATCCTTTCAGACTGTTCAGCGTATCCTCGCTCGACGATCTCGACACCAGTGTCGCGGCGTCATCCCAGGACGCCCTTTGAGGCTCGTCTACTGTCAAAGTTGTCGCCATCATGGCGCCGTTTGATCTGATCCGTCAAGCTGTTCAGACTTGAACAGAGGAATCCAGGCAAGACTGAAAGCAATATTTAACTCCATGTCCATATGCTCGCTAATACGAATTCGGAAACCAACATGGATTCCTGCAGTCTTTCGTGGCACTGTATCCAGCTGTCAGCATAAGCCCTACGCTAAATTTCTTGGCCGGCCCACCACGTTTCAGGCGGGGAACCACAATGGCGTTACTCAACTGGCTCAGCCCCCCAGCCCTACTCTAAACTGAGGGAAACTCCAGTAGCGACCCATCGCTAAGCGGCTCCTTCGTTAGCGACCCAATTGAGAGTCGGTGTGCCGCAAATAAGCATCGCCTTGTCCGCATTATCGATAAAGGGCGCAATGAACGTTTGACCGCCTGACGGGTAGACTAAATAGGCCGTAGTTGCGGCTCCATTCGTGCCTTTGATGCTTGTTTCCAGATCCAACAGCGACAACGCCTGGAGAATTGGGGTTTCATCCACTCATGAGCAGCAACGTCATGAATCACTGCCAGTGGAGGCGGTCCACCCGAAAGCTATCGATCCCAACTTCGGCAACAAGGGAGAAAACGAACCAGAGCTTACCTAGCAAGCCACTCATAATAGCGCGGTAAGAACTAATGAGTCGGTTATGGACGCCCAACGTTCAATTGATGTAGGTGCCTGGGGCAAGCGCAAATGCTATATTTTGATCCCCTGATTGATCCATTGTGATCCCCCCCAACATGCTTTAGCCAATGGCATTTCCCCATTGCGCTAAGTGTACCCACAATTCCTTTCAGCAGCCACAAGCAGCCACGTCCAATTCCAGCCACAACCAGGTCAATTTTGAAGCTTCAAAGCAGCGCAGTGCCACTAGCGAAAAATAAAGCACTTCGCATTTTAAAAAATATGCTTTATTAGGTTCATATCAATGGCAGAGCTACAGTGCATGCACTGCACTTTTTTGCATCGCGAAAAGAGGGCTATTTGCTTCACAACTCGTGGTTAAAGAGGACGTGTCTAGGGATCACAATGGATCAATCAGGGGATCAATATGTAGCGTTTGCGGAGGCAAGGTATTGTTGTTACCGTAGGGAACTTGCCTGGAATGTTTCTGGAACATGTACTACGGTATGTATGTACATAACACGGTGCTCCGTATTCGGTTCAGTGAGTCCAGTTCCAACTGAACGAATCCGGCTTACAGTGGGCGGGGAACCCCAGGGGCCAGGTCCAGTGCTCGGAACACCTGCCCCAGACGGTCAAACAAAGGCTGGTGGTATCATAACTAAATAAGTAGATAAGAAAAGTCTACTGTGCCATTCCCCGTGGTCCTCCTAGACCCGTATGCAATATAACACACGGCGCCGAATGTTTACCACCGCCGGTAAAAGTGCAGGCATTACATGCCATTGTATGAGTCGTCAATCCGAACCAGGCCCTCGTCATACATGCGCTTCGCGATCGGATACACAGCCCGCGCAAAGTTACTCTGCCTCTCCAGAACATAACGTGGAGAGATGTGGTCGTAGCCTTCTATCTTGCGTCCTCCTCGATCAGGCGTGAAGGCATGGAGCATATACGTCGTAGACCAGTCGCGCGCCCAGTCGGGAAAGTCATTCGGACGTTCGTGCTTGTCGCCCTCCTCATACGACGGGAGAGGATCCCCTTGTGCGATGTTCTCAAGGTTGGAGGTAGTCGTGTTGTGACCCCCGAATAACCTGACATTGTCCTCGTACATCCAGCTGCCCGGGGCAAATGCATCCTGCTCCATGATCAACATCTCGCCCGGCTCCCGGACAAGACGCTGGCCGATCTGCGTCAGAGCCGCGTTACTGTGCGTGGTCCAGCCTCCATCGTACACCTCGTGCATGCGCTGTACCCATTTCGTCGTCATCTTGCTTCCTTTCACCGCCATGAAGGGAAGGTTCCGCTGTTGATCTCGCCGCCCAGCTGCCTGCCGCCGATGGCTTTGAAGCCGCTCTCCCGAAGAAACTTGATGTCGCGCAAAACATGCACGTCCCAGTCGATGTATATGCCGCCGAAGTCATGGACGGCCTTGACCCTGACAAAATCCGACCTGTGTTCCATGCCGTTGATCTCCTTGCCGTTACCAGCGTGCGTCGGGACAACCACCGTGTTGATCTTGATGCCAAACATGTTGATGTATTTGTTCCATTTTCCGGCCGTCCCGTTGCGCGCCCGCGTGACTGAATCGCCGTGCGCTTCGGTATTCGTGTGGAGAAAGATGGTTTGTGGTCACCAATAGTGCCATGCGGCGTAGATGGACAGGAAGTGGCTGAACTGGAACTTGAAGTCGAGGGTCGGGTCGGAAAGAATGTAGACAAAGTGCATTTGATTAGGAATTACATCGTCGCGAGCCGTAGCTTCGCATATCGTAGAGGTCGGAATATAAGACTTTGCGTCATGAGGCAAGAGAAAGAAAAGAATGAACAGAAACGCCGTCCCGGCGGCTATGTATCTCAAGGGAAAGCGGGGGTATATTGAAGCAAAACTGCCATTTCCGTTAACACCTTTGCCCCAGAGCGCGAACATCTGGACGACGATTGAATCAACGATGCTATTCAGAGGACGAAAGTCCACGACATGAGAAGGTTACTCCATACAGATGAAGAAACAAAGATGATCAGGAACGAACGCAACGCGGTGTGGCAAAGCCCGGAAGGGCTATCTTCACCCGCTGGAATCGCTATCTTCAGCCACTGGAATCGCTATATTCATCCAGTGGATACCAACCAACAATAGAGATTGGTTCTGAATGACGCCAAGCCCACTTACTTTTTAGCAACAGCCACAACAGCCACAGGTACAGCTTCTGCCGCCGCCGCCGCAGTGCAATGCCATCTTCTACTTCGTAAACGTCAAAACTGCCGCGCAAGTATCCAGAATTACGAAAGCAGCTTAGACTATCGTGCGCAAAAGGCAAGGCAACTAACTGCATCCTTTCGCGCTCGAAGTAGACTGCGTTTACGCTGACAATTGCGCGTGCAGTAGCCTGTCTTTTTACACCGCGTGCCTCAACTCTGAGCAACTAGGGGTGGTTGTGGCTGAATCATGCCATGATTGGGTGCATCTCGGTGAATTATCCACTTACGTCTCCACTGGCTGAATATAGCGATTTCGGTGAGTGAAAATAGCCCTTCCGGGCAAAGCCAAAAAGCGCCAGGAATAGTGGCATGTTGGCGCTTTAGTCCTCCAGCTGTACTAAAAACGTCAGTTAACCCTGCGCTTTCAACGAATCCGGCGATTCAGATGACAAATTTCAGCTTGTCTGAACCCCGTGGGGGCTGGATCAGAGGCCAACCAATCATATCAGTTAGCGTCTATTAGCTTAGCAAAGAGGGACCCCTGCAAGACACATTTTCTTACATACATCTGGCTAACGTGTTGCCATAGAGTTACGACCGGATTACGAAGTATGATATGTACGTCTCTCCTCAGTTTTCAAGGCTCTGCGCTCAAGTGTCAAATGCGTTTCTTTGTGAGTTCAGGCAAGACTTGTCGGAACCTAAGACAGACACTAAACAATTTTACTTAAACGCCTGCTTTGTTAACACATCCTTTGGGCGCCTCTTGGCGGTACTTTTATTACCGGCTATTGCTTCATCCTTCCATCCCAAGACCGTGCTTGAAGCCCCTGGCGATACCCCTGAACTAACCTCAATACAGGTACAATTTTCAGATAATTCAATTAGCTCCAGGCAGTCGCTCGCACTCAGATCTGCTCGCACTCGCACTTGTCATGTTGTGAATTCTTGCCATGCTTTAGTTAATATAAGAAATCAGCCAGCTCAGCCGCCAATGCATTGGCTTGGACCGTCCTGAGGCTTCCTCTCTTCCTTTTTGCACTCTCCACGACATACCTGAACTTCGAAAAGGGCAGAACCTTTCCTGAGATCGATTGCTTCCCGATGGCGGTCTATGACAGCCAGGCTGGGACTTTACTCGGCCCTTTGACCACGGCATGGTCTACGGTATGCCAGACAGTTGCCAGGTGTTCATCCCCAGTTGCTCGACTTGCGATCCGGTTGCCTGGAACGGCCAGCAATGCACGGGGGGCCAGCCTGAGGACCATACCAGCTGCTGGCCTCCGACCACCTCCGGGGCTGGAACACGGACGCCTCCCTTTGCTGGCTGGGGATTCTATTCCCAGGTCTAGCCTGTCCAACGGGTTTTACGTCTGCTTGCACAGCCCAGTATGGTAAGCGTGCCGATTGGAGCATCGAATTCACCCTATTGCCCGGGGAAACGGCGGTAGGGTGCTGTCCAGTGTATGTTGATACTTCCCACCACTCCTCTTCATGTCTTATGGTTCATAAAGATGTTCAGGCTGACGGCTCTGGTGTAGGGGCTTCGGATGCACGAATCAAAATGGCAACACCTGCTATTCGACCATGGCTACAAACACCCAAGCGACTATCCCCACTGGAGTCTGCTCTGGCGATCAGGTGGTGAGCACCACTCTCGCAGTCTTCCCACAAGGCTTCACAACAACCTCAGCTGTCAGTGGTGCTGGAACCTCCTCAGTCACCGTCATAACGACCACACGTGTAACTACCTTGTATGCCCCAATGTTCCAACTCAACTACCAATCAACCGACCTCTCAAAGACAACAATAGCCACTCTATCAAGTTTGACTGACGCACCGAATAACACCACGCCGTCTTCACCGAGTTCGATCACCGCTACATCTTCCCCCGAGTCTGTGAGCAATTACGGGGGCCTTTCCACTGGGGCTGTAGCAGGAATCGGGGTGGGTAGTGCCCTCGCAGGAATTGTTCTTGCGGCAGCTGCGGGCTTCTGGCTCTTCCGGAAAAGGAGACAAAGAGAGGCTGATCAGGCCAAGGGTCAACCTGACGCATGGGTGGGAGAGCTGAGGCCATTGACGGGAAGCAACAATCAGCAACATCCGTGGCACCAGCAATACCAAGAGCAAACGTGGGGCCAGGGCGAGTTGGCCGGGTGGCGTGGTAGCTCGGAGTTCAAGGTTCAGTCCCCCGTCGAGCTGCCCACAGCCAGGTGACGGCGGCCTTGTACATGGCCGAGGAAATATATTGATTCACGGTAGCAAGTTCTACATCAGAGCTGTGTTGCCATCCTCACAAGTTATAACGCTGGTCTTTGAGTTTGTATCTACGGCTTTGGGTTAACGGAGGCGTTTTGGCATTTCTCGCAGGCAGATGGCGCAGGGTCATTACAAGAACATGTACGCGTAGCAGTAGCATTGGTCGGGGTTACCATCAGTTCTATACCTCTCTTAATGTTGAATGGTCTTTCCTTCTACTCGCCGTGGCGAAAATGGATCTCAGTTATGGCAAGCGCTAACAAGCCGTCGCTCATGCCATGTACAGACATAGACTTGGGGCAGGTTCAGTTCTGTTAGTCAACCTCCCTCCCTCGCCGTCCCACCAAGCATTTTGCTAAACTTACTTCATCAAAACCAACACGATAATGGCCAACACCAAGCAAACCTTCCCCTATTTCCGGCACCTGGCCTGTGAAATCCGTATTATGGTCTGGGAGGCTGCTTGTCAGGTTGAGCGTGTTGTTCCTGTTCTTCCCAACCCGCCTTACGCGCCTCGACACATCGCCATTCCGCCAGTAATGGAGACATGTAGAGAATCTCGCGGGGTTGCGGCAAAGTTCTATGGATTCGAGCTGCACCCCCTCATCCGTACCAACCTCGATCGCGATCTGATATTGCTACACCCCGACATAGCTGATGATAGCTTCAACCCGCGGCGGTACCCGGTCATCGGGTTTAACTTGAACGCTATGAAGCGCGCAGCTCTCTATCACGTAAACGACCGATTAGCATCTCACCCAAAGCACCCTTTCTGGAGCGAAGTATTAATACATTGGATGATGACCCACACCCTTACTACGGGCCATAGGCTGCGGGAAGCCTTCTACTTGGTTCTACCGCCACTCACCAAGAGGTATCCTGATCCATTGGGCACGCAGATCGAGCTCGTCGAGCGAACTCTCGAGCCGATTACATGGAGGAGCTTCGAGCAGGGACTAAGAAATCCGAACCCGCATGGAAGGGAGCCTGAGGACAACAGGCCACGGATAAGATTTACTGTACGGTTTGTAACTGCCGACCCCCTGGGATCCGCCACCGGATGATGCGTGGGCGGGTTTGGCAAAGCATCTACCTCCAGCAAGCCAGCAAGCAGGGGTGATGGATGGTGGAGGGAATGGCGACCAAGGTTCTTTATCGACATTAAGATGAACAGAGTCTAGGGATCAGGGGGGACACGATTAGGGGGACACGATTAGGGGGACACGATTAGGGGGACACGGTTAGGGGGACACGGTTAGGAGGAAACACTGTATCAGATAGAGACACTTAGGCGCCGGATTAGACGGACGTAATTGTATAGACGGACATTATATCTTAATGGAATGAGATACCTTGATTAATTTCTGGAAGCGAAAAGAGGAAAATTGGCGTACTGAAGAGTGTCGACACACGCCCGCCTCATCTCTTTGCTACATTCCGAAGTCATCTTGTCTCTTTCATTCCATGTGCGTTTCTAAATGTCTATTTAAACTGCATCTGCCATAATACAAGGCTCAGGGGAGCGGGAGTGGCTACTCCGTGACTGTGACATTTCTCAAGACACGTTCTCAGGTCTTACATGTTGAGATAGAGACGTTGACGGTTGGATTCTAGGCAATTTCAGGCAGCTGGCCACCGGGTTGAGCTCATGTAAGTCGACTGCAATGATCCATGTGGAAGTGTCAATGTAAGGACCTCTTAATAAAGGTTAATCGCGTCCCAGGCTCTATCACATGCCACTGACCGGTCAGAACACGATAAAGAGCTGATTAGTAGGCTGCAGAGCTGAAACCCTCCGCTAGGCCTCTTACGTAGTCTTATGCTTATCTAGTTAGTTATAATTGCATTAACTACCTTATTGATTATCTCAGCTAGCTCAGACCTTTTTTTTAGGCTTGTTAGTCGAGGGTGATTTGTGTAAGAGGCTTGTTACTAGCGTATCCACTAATCCTGTGGCGCGACCTATAATAACCAGCCACAGCGAAGAAAGCTTAAAAAAAAGGTCTGAGTGAGTTATTAGATAAGGGGGGGGGGGTATGAGACTTAACGGCCCATATAAAATAAATAAACTTAAAATAATAACTCCGTGATATCTTAATAACTATTAAGGGGACTCCACTCGCTACCTCGTTATGAAGAGGAGGTCTCAGTAGAAGAGAGCTTTAATTTAAAATTTTACGTCGTTAAGGATCTTAGCTACATGTTAACTTTTACTCTTCTTCAGTTTATTAAAATATAAAGGGTTTTTACTTATATATTATATTTATTCCCTTTTTTTTCTTTAAAAATTTTTTTTTTTTAATAGCTATACTGGTTTTTCTATTTACGATCTATATGGTTATAAAAGAGACTAAGTTCGAACTTTACTGGGATAAATAATATATAAATAATATTAATAATGTTTATATTTTAATAATACGTGTTTAATGTTAAGGTCATTCTTTAACCTTAAAAGATAGAAGTTAGTTATTTTCATAAGGTTTTAAGCATATTAAGAGCTTTTTACGTTATTTAATAACCGACGATAACGCTTTTAATTTAGTTTATTTCAGGAGTATATTTACTTATTAATTATTACTTTATATATTTACTGTAATAAAGTAAAGTAAATAAAACTGAATACTTTTTACATATTTTAAATACTTACTTAAAGCGAGGTTATTTTAATGAAAAGGTATTATTAAGTATATTATTAAATTAATAATAGCTTATAAAGAATAATGTATTAAAGTATATTTTATTAAACTAACTGATATTTATAAATGTTATGGAAGTATGAGTTATCATTAAATTTATAAACTTTTACCGAATATTTATTAAAGGTTTTAAGGAAGTAGTGCAATTATTATATGATCTAATTAAAAAGGACACGGAGTTTTATTAAAGAAAGGATTAAGAGCGGGCATTTTAATAGCTTAAGGAACTTATTATAAGCGATCTTATATTAAAACTACCCGACTTAATGAAATTATTTAAAGTGAAGACTAATATATCGGACTTTATAATCAGAGGATAACTTAATTAAAAGGATGATTAAAGGAAGCGACACTTTATTATGTTTTTCTTAAAGGCTTTATTAAGATTAGCACTTAATTACCCAGTTTATAATAAGGAACTTATAGCTATAATTAAGGCGTTTAAAGAGTGGATACCATACTTAAATAGAACTACGTACTTAGTATAAATATATATAAATCATAAGAATTTATAATATTAAACGAGCTTATAAAACCTAAATAGAAGATAAATAAGGTAAGTAAAATTTATAATGGACTTTAACTTTAAAATACATTACGTTAAAGGATTGAAAAATACGAGGGTAAACGCATTAAGCTAATGAGCAGACTATAAGAAAAGTGAAAGAAAGGAGATGTTATTAGTCTTAAAGGAATGAAAGGATGAATCGCTCTAACATTAATTATAAATTAACGAGAATTATTTCATGGTAAAACTATTATAAGCTTAATTAAAAAGCTATACCATATATTAAAAGTAATGACTTAACTTCGAAAAGTCTTAAAAAGAACTCAATAAGGAGGCATAAGCTAAGTAGGAGGAAGGCGAAAAAGAAAAAGGAGTGTACTTATAATAATGGAAGTTATAGTATAAAAGAAAGGCGTATATATAACTAAAGTAACGAACTGAAGTTATACGATAAATTTATAAGTCACCATTAAAAAGATACTTCGGAATAACACGTACTATTTATTAAGTGTAATAATACTTTAATTAGTTAAAGCTAAAGGAAAGCATAAAGGAGACGTTAAAAGGATATAACTTATATAATAAGATTAAGGCTATAAAGCATTAACTATATAAGTTATTAAAGCTATTACCAGTAATAAAAAGAGCATAAGGATCAATTATTATAAACTTTATTATTAAGCTATCATTATTAAAAGACTTAATAATAAGAGTAGTATATAATAATATTTAAGTAGTGGTGAAAAGATTAATTAAGTAAGGAACCTTTTTACTATATTAAAAGTCGCTTATTATAGAGTAAATAATGTTTTTCTTCATAAAAGAAGTAGTAAGTTAATATAAATAACTAAATGAGATCGTTACCGATAAAGATACGAGATTTGTATTTAAGTTTTAATAAGCATTAATAAAGAGGATAATGGTAAAGAGTAAGCTTTTCACCGTATATTACCCGTAAATGGATAAGTAAATGAAATAAATAAATTAAATGTTAAAAATATACTTAAAGGCATACGTTAATTATAAGTAAGATAATTAAGTAAAGCAGCTATTATATACGTAATTAACGTATAATACGATAAGGATGGAGATAATGAAAATAATACTATTCTTTATAAATTATAAGTATGAAGCAAACTTACGTTAAAGATTAAATATTTACATATTATAAGTAACTATTAAAGTTAAAAAACTAACCTTACTATATGAAAATTTAAAGGTTGAATTAAAGTTTATTCGATATAAGATAAAAGATTATATAAACTAAAAGCGCGTTAAAAGACCACCATTAAAAGAGGGAGATAAAGTTTATCTCATTAAAAGGAACTTAAAAATAAAGCAATTAAGCAATAAACTAGATTTTAAAAAGGTCGGATCATTTGAAATTAGTAAAAAGGTTATAATATTGAACTATAAGCTAAACTTACTATTTATTATAAGGTTAAGGAGTAAGGTTTTTTTATATATTACTATTAAAACTAACATTAAAGAATGTTAAGTTAAAATGATATATAAAGGTAAAAGCTAAGAAAAGAGAGTTCGATATAAAAAGTATCTTAAACTTAAGAGAAGTAGTAAAAAGGGTAAAGTACTTAATTAAGTAAAAAGGATATAGGCATAATAAAAATACGTAAGAACTTATAAAGCACTTATAAGGTTATTAATAAGAGCTTTAACGCTTTTATTAATAAAATCCAAACTAATTATAATACTGGAGCTTAAAGGACTAGTAAGTATCGCGTCCTAATTAACCGCGTCGATAATACTATAAAGCTAAGCCTTAAAGATAATAGCTTAACTCTTAATTATAATTACGTTAGCAGCCTTTATCTTATTTAAAGAAGCTAAATCGTAACGAGTTATCTCATTACCGCGGTTTATAAAGGACTATCTTTAACGACGTAAGTAGTTTAAATAAGAAAGAAACTCATTAAGTTTACATTAAGCCTCCATAAGGTGCTTACATTCAGCGTAAAGCTACCTTTCGGCAACTTATTTCACTTTATTTAAACGTTTCACTTTAATAATAATGCGAGTAACTAAGGAGCATTAATATGGAGAAGGAAGAAGTAAGGAAATTAGAACTATAAATGAGAAGAAACTAGGATTTTAAAACCATTATAAGAATGATTATAATAAATATACTCGCTATGATAATGAGAGTGATTAAGCATCTTACACGTAAAAGAGTGCTTATAATAATAAGAATATAGTATAACTTTAAAACTAAAGGAGTTAATAAATATAAATAGAAGTGATCGTTTAGAGGTTTTCTTTTATACGGATTTCGCGACGCGTGAGTTAACTATTCTATTCGATATCTTATTAGTAAATGCACGCCGTTACGGGAAAGAAAAGGAAGAAAAATAGGAAACTACTTATTAAGCGTAAAAAGATTAAGATAGTTATTAATTAATGCTTATAAGTCTTCGGAATAAAGCCTATAAAGGAGGAGCACCATGTTACGAATTTAAAAGAGCTAATAGTTATTAAGTAGTTAGCGATAGGATGATAGGACTAAGTGGGACTAATAACTAAATGGGAGTCATGTTAAGGTATATATTATTAACTTTAAGGCTTAAGTTATACTTTAATAAAGGGAGCTTATTATCATTCTTTAACCTTAAAAGATAAAAGTAAATTATTTTCGTAAAGTTTTAAGTATGTTAAAAGCCTTATATGTTATTTAATAACTAACGATAAAGATTTTAATTTAACTTAGTTTAAAAGTATATTTACTTATTGATTATTACTTTATATATTTATGGTAATAAAGTAAAGTAAATGAAACTTAATATTTTTTACTTTTTTTAAATACTTACTTAAAGCAATGTTATTTTAAGGAAAAGGTATTATTAAGCAGCTTATTTAATTAATAACGGCTAATAAGGAACAGCGTATTAAGGTATATATTATAGTAATAAAGGTGGTAAGATAAATTTAAAGCGGCAGTTTTTACTCAGGTTTCTCACTTTAAACACTAGATAAAATGAAGTTATAAGGTTTAATTTATTAAGGGTTTTTTTTTTTTTTTATACGTTATCTTTAAACTCTTTATAAATATTTATATGTCTTAATGTTTTAATGTTAATATCTTTAAAATATAAAGAGTTTTCTTTTTACATTAAGTTTATTTTTTCTCATTTTAAGGTATATATCGTTAGCTTTTAAGCTCGAGTTATACTTTAATAAGGTAGGTAAATAAATTATATAGTACTTAATATTTTTATTATTAATAAAGTTTATAATATTTTTATTATTAATAAAGTTTATAATATTTATATTATAAATATTACTTTACCTATATAAAATATTCTTATTATTATTAAAGTAAATTATAATATTATATAATGCTAAGTAAATTAGTATAATATATATTATACTTATTATTAATGCTATTATATTTATACGTTAATATTTACTATTTTTTAATCTTTAAAAATATAAAAGGTTTTTATTTAAATATTATATTTACCTTTCTTTTCTCTTTATTATATTTTTATTTTTTAATGGTTATAATGATTTCTTTATTTATAAGCTATATAGTTATAAAAGAGACTTATATCGAACTTTAATAAGATAAATAATATAAAAAGAATTTTATTCATGTTTATATTTTAATAATGTAAGCTTAATACCGTTATTATTTTTTAATATTAATATATAAAAGCTAGTTATTTTTATAAAGTCTCGAATATATTAACAACTTTTTATATAATTTAATAACTAATAATAAAGCTTTTAAGTTAACTTATTTTAAAAGTATATTTACTTATTAATTATTACCTTATATATTTATGATAATATAGTAAAGTAAATAAAATAAAACACTTTTTACTTATCTTTTAATAAACTTTTAGCTCTCGAGATTTAATATATAATAAGTGTGCTTAGGTTAATAATTATCGGGGATTAATTAGTAAGATAGCTTTATAAGGAAGCTTATATTCTTTATTATTAAAAATCTTAAGCCTTTTTTAAAAGGCCGTTATATTTATTAAGGTAATAATTAATAAACTTTAAGTTCTTAAGATTTAATATATAATAAGTATGCTCGAGTTAATAATTATTAAAGACTAATTATTATAATAACTTTATAAGGAAGCTTATATTCTTTATTATTAAAGATCTTAAAGTATTTACCTTTTTTAAATACTTACTTAAAGCGAGGTTATTTTAAGGAAAAGATATTATTAAGCAACTTATTTAATTCATAATGATTAATAAGGAATAATATATTAAAATATATATCGCGGTAATAAAGGTAGTAAGATAAACTTAAGGTGGCAGTCTTTACTTAGGCTTCTCGCTTTAAACATTAAATAAAATAAAGTTATAAGTTCGATTTATTAAGGTTTTTTTTTTTTTTCAGACGTTATTTTAAAACTTTTTATAAATATTTATATCTTTAAATGTTTTAAGGTTAAGATCTTTAAAATATAAAGGATTTTCTTTTTATATTAAGTTTATTTATTCTTTATACGTTTTAATTATTTATAATAATACGTAATTAAGAATTAAAGCTACTTATAAATTATTAACGTATATATTATTCCCGATTAAAACACGAATTTATCTTAATGTTAATAATAATACGATAAGTTAGTTAAGAGAGTTTTTTACTAAAAACTATTTAAAAATAGTATAAGGAAGAAAAAGCTTTTAAAAGTGAAGTATTAGTAAAGAGCCTTTTTTCATGGTGGAAATAATAGTTTAACTAAGGCTTAGCTGCGCATGTTCCACGTAACTAAAAGCTTACATATAAAGCTACCTTTTTAGGCTTATTAACCTGATTTATTAACATAAAAGGAAGGGAGAAAAGGTTACTCCCCGAGTTAATAATAAAGAATTAAAGTACTTTATATTACTTACTTTTAATTAAATATATTTTTATTATATATAAATATAAGTATTTTTTATTACTTTAATATAAAGGTATTAAAACTTTTAATTATTAAAGATTTATAGTAGAGACTTAAATAACTAATTAAAGTGATTTTACCGGCGCTAACTTTACTCGCCACAATTATGATTAGTTGTAGCTAGTGCTCTCTCCATTCTAGCTGAATTATTTAATACACCTCTATGTGGCACAGCACTCCTATTAGAAGTTACGGCTTAGCCAGTGTATTAGATGCACAAGTTGAACTGTGCCCTAGGAAAGGATGTCACGTGACAGGCTGAAAGCAGTGGAATGGGCGCTTGAGGAATGGGCGCATTTAGCCTACAACGCATGGAATGGAGCGCTTCCGGAAGACAAAGAAGCTAATTAGCGCAAATGGAAAGACTGCTCCACAACGCTCCATAACGCGGGAAAAAGATAATCTACTGTGTTTTTCTTTATTCTAGACCTGTTTATATAGCTTATTAAATGGCTAGAAATGGCCTGCTAAATAGTTGAAAAAGGAATAACATAAGTTGACCTTAATTATTACGTGTACACTATAAGCCGTGACTTCTAACAGTTATAAGCCCGGTCCATAGATGACTTTCACTGCGTTAATATAACAGTCTACCACTTTTAAGCATATAAATAACAATAAATAACCATGTTAATAAATGATAAAAAAGTCTTCCTTACTAGCGTAAAGGATTAGGAAGAATAGGATAACTAGTTTAAAACTAAGGTAAGCTCTACTTATATATAAGACAAGATCAATCTTAACTTCATCGGGAGAGAGGAGTTCTTTACTAAGCCATTAAAGCCTCAGCTAAGTATCTTTAAGAAGAGAATAATGGCTTTAAGACCCTTAAGAGGTATAAGGCTATTAGGATTAGGATTAAGGTAGCCCTTAAGAAGCCGCTTAATAAAAGGATCATTAACCATTGTTAATAACAACTTTGTAACTACGACCTTAAAGGAGCCGGATTTAAGCGGCACCTTAATAAGGAGCTTTATAGAGCTTATAGTAAAAGGTTATTTAAACTACTAAATGGCTATAACCTCTTATAAATAAAAGAAGGATAACTACGAAAAGGAGATTAAGCATGTTAAACATCTTAAGGATTAGGTCGTTTTAACGATTAGCGTACATTTAGTTAAGACTTCGTACTTACTTAAGGACACCCTTAATAAGTGGTACGTAAACCTAAAGTTATACGTAAGAGTAATAGATTTAGAGGAAAGAAAGATTGCTCGTAATAAGTACTAGCAGGCAGTTAAGTCGCTTATGAAGTAACTGCGCGATATAAGTAAGTAGGTTCTAAATTAAGAGCATGCTTTCATTTAAGTAATATTAAAGGGCGTGCTTAACGTTTAAACTACTAAAGACTAGTTTAATGATTTCGAGAAGGTAATTAAGGCAGCTAACTTATGTTAAGAGTACTGAATCCAGTCTTTTAATATGTTATACTATAAAGAGATCAAGAAGAGTATGCTTAATTACCGCAACTTTATTAACGTAATTAATAGAAAGTTACTTACCTTTAATAATAATACCCGCACTAGCACCGACGTAGGTAAAAGATGTTTTTATAGCTATAAGCATTATAAAAACGCTAATAATGACGAAGAACGTAAGGAAAGAGAAGGAAGAAGAAACAAAAAGAAGCATTTAATAAGCGAAAGGTTAAGAGAGAAAGCTTAGTGCAGTGCATGTAAGCAGGATTATCACGTCCTAATAAAGTGCTTCTACTTATTCTTAAAGCAAGCTCTTAATTGGTTTAAACTTAGTGAATGTATAAAAGAGAAGGTGAATAAGGCTCTTAAAAAGGATAAGAACCTTAAGAAGGAAGTTAAAAATCTTAAGTTTAAGAAGAAAATGAAGAAAGATAACTTAATAAGCTCGTTAAAGGATTTAGGGTAAAGGGAGCGCTCCTTAAAGCGTTTTTAACTACTTAAGAGGATAATAAAGATGAAGTTAACCTTTATAATTATCGAGGGAGTAACGTTCATAATTTAATCCTATCCCTTAATACATTCGGTAATACTTAACTTTAGTTTCACCCTTTATATCTTTAACTAAATAAGCTGCTTCTAAAACTTTAAGCGAGTGGCGCTAAGTGATTATATTTAAGCAAGCAATTATTAAATACCAATTTTAAGTTATAATGAAGTAAATATTAAGGTTTAAATGCTAGCTAGAAAGGAGAAGTTACTACGCCTATATGATATAACATACTACGAGGAAATTACTTATAACTTAATTTCACTGCGAAAACTACGTTAAAGAGGATTTTAATAAGATAATAAGTTAGATCCCACGCTCTTAAAATGATTAAATGGATCAGTTTTATACGCCTTAACTGAAATCTACGATTAATTCGTTATGGAGTATATCTTAAAAGACGTTAACCGAGTAACTTTCTTTATGCATAAGAATAAATTTAATATATAAACTAAAAGAAAGCTTATAAAAGTAGATATCTTTAAGTAGCACCTTTACCTCGATTACTTAAGCTTAAAAGCTCTTAAGTACTTAGTTAATAATTCTTAAAGGGTGTGAATTAAAGGCATTATAATCGTAAAGTGTGAAGCTTACACACATGGAAAACTTAAGCGCCAGATTAAGCATACCTTAAGGGAGCTACGTAAGGGAGCAAGGGAAAGATTAACGATTGATTTTTATAACTTTAAGAAAGATTAAAAAGGCTATTTAAGCTTAATACTAGTTACCTATCGGGGTACTAAATATTGTTAGGACTTTTACTTAAAAGACCAAACTACAGCGTTAATTATTATAGCGCTAAAGATCCTACTAAGCTTACTTAAACGCCAGTATAAGATTAAGGTTAAAGTAATTAAGTATGATAATAAGATAGTTACCATTAAGCCTAAAGTAAAGCGCTTTATTAAGCTTTAAAGCATTAGAATCGAGCCTTCCCCTCCTTATACGCAAGCGCTAAATAAAGGCGTGGAACGCTTAAGGGGTGTGGTAAAGGAGAAGATATGCTTAATGAGAATAGGTATAAAGCTTTTAAACGCATTATAAAGAGAGATATTAAAGACTGCAATATATCTGTTAAACTATACGTTAAGATATAAAAATAGATAGAAAACACTATTCGAAAGCTTCCACTTAAAGGATAAGGAGCAAAGGAAGCTACACTAGTTCTACTTATAAACCTTTAGTTATAAAGCTTACGCTCTCATTATAGAAGTAATAAAGTGGGAACAGCATATGAAGCGTATAAACCTTAAAGCGTAAATTAGCTACTTAATAAGATACTAATTAACGAACGTTTATAGGATTTAGAACTTAGCCCTTAATAAAGTTATAGTTATGAGAGACGTAATTTTCGATAAGAAAACGGTCTTTAATGAGAACCTAAAGACTATAAGAGATAATATTTATAAGGTTAATCTAGAAAAGTTAGCCGAATAACTTTAGAAAAGTGATACGCTAAAAGATAAGTAAGTTTAATTAGCGTTAAAAGATCTTTAAGAAGTAAGAGACCTAAAGGACTTTATAAAAGATGAAACTAGTACGTAAGAAGTGACTAAAGACTATAATGCTAAACTATAAGAAGCAGTTAAATAAGGCGTTAATAAGTAGTTAAGGGATAAGTATATAAAGGCTAGATTTAAGCTTATTTTAACTCCACTACCCTCGCCGTTAGCCGTAATGCTAGCAGCTGTAATTAGATTATTAAGAAAGCTATTTTCTTTAGAATTTAAAGGATGCTTTATAAGAAAGGAGGGAGCAATGGAATAAATAAGGTAAGGAGAAAGGAACTAACTAAGCATAAGTTAAATAAGGTTAAAGATCTTAAACGTCAGTATTAAAGATTAAAGGTGAGATATTACCAGACTCTTAATAGTTATTAAACTAAAGATTTAAAAGCTCTTAAACTTTAAAGAGCAGTTAAACGTAAGTTAAATAAGGTTAAAAAACTAATTAAGTGTATTAAGCTAAATAAAGTTAAATTAATTAAGCGTAAGTTAAATAAGGTTAAAAGATCTTCCTTTAAGCGTTAAAAACTAAGAACAGCTAAGCGTAAGCTAAATAAGGTTAAAAAGCTAACTAAGCGTAAGTTAAATAAGGTTAAAGCATCCTTTAATTGCTTTAAAGTTACATTATACTAAATAGTAAGGAGCCTTTTATATAAGGACCCGGGTAAGAGTGGTAAAGAACTTAAGGAAGAAGGTCCTTATAAGAGCTATTATAGAGAGGTTAATAAGGAAGCTTCGGTCGTTACACCGTAAAGATCTTTTAGCACCTTTAAAAAGCCATGCAGAGCTTAAGAACTACGTTATAAGTAAGCAGTTTAAAGAAGTAAAAGAAGTACACTTACGTAGCCACCGGGATATAAAGTCCTAAGTGGAAATCTATTTTAAAGACCTAAGAGCTATAAGATAAAAGATCCTAAACTGTAAGTAAGTATATATATATAAATTTAATAAGCACGGCAAATTTAATAAAGTTAAAGTAAAGCTCGTTATAAGAGGCGATTAATAGCTCCTTAATCCTTACGTAAGCAGTTACGTAGTAACACTAGCTAAAAGATCCTTCCGAATATTAATCGTGATTACTGCATGATACAACCTTAAATTACTATAGTACGACGTAGTTAACGCGTTCGTTAATGTAAAACTCGATGAAGAGGTATTTATAAGGATGCCGCTAAGTTATTGAAAGCCGGGAATAATAGTTAAGCTTAAGAAGGCGCTATACGAACTTCGGTGGTTGCTATTACTATAGTAAAGATCCCTTATATAAACCTTATGCACCCTCAGCTTTTAATAAATACCTTATAAACTTTATTGCTTTATTAAGGATAAAGTGATTCTTTTCCTTTACGTAAATAACATTATCTTAACGTTTAACGAAAAGGACTGAGCTAACGCCCTCGCCTTAATTAAGTAACTAAAGTAAAGATATTAGCTTATAAGAGGGAAGGAGCTATAATGATTCTTAAGTATTAAAGTGCTTAAAGATAAAGAGAAGAAGCTTATTTAGCTCTCTTAAGCATCATACTGTAAAAAGATTGTTAATTTAACGTAAACTAAGTAGGTAGTGAGCACCTTAATAACTAAAGAAAAGCTCTTTCCATTTAAAGGCTTAGTTAATAAAGTTAACATTATAACTTATAGAAGATAAGTTCCTTATTATACGTAGTAATAATTACACGGCTTAACGTTACCTTCGCTGTATTTAAGCTAACGCGCTTTATAACTAACTTTAAACTTAAATACCAAGCCATCGTAAATAAGGTGCTTTTATACTTATAAGGAACGAAGTTTTTAACGCTTTAATATAGAGGAGAAAATGATTTCCGAGTCGCTAATAATGCTTCCTTTACTAATAACATAGTCGATCGAAAGAGCTCTTAAGCTTACGCTATAAAGCTGTTTAGTAAGATAATTAATTAAGTAAAGAGCTAATAAGCAAGAGATGGTTATAACGTTAATAATAAAAGCTAAGCTCTTAACGCTATTATAAGCCGCGAAGGAAGCTTTATTTATAAGCCGACTACTTAAGGAACTAAGAGTCGAGATTAACATACGTATACGAATCGAGTGTGATAATACACAAACGATTAAGCTGATCCACGCAGAGATCATAACCCTTAAAATGAACTTACAACACGTGGATATCCATAACCACTAGCTGCGTCAAGAGGTGTAAGAAGGAAGGATCACAGTCTGTTACACTAAGAGCGCAGAAATAATGGCAGATGGTCTGATTAAGGCTCTGGCTAAGGGAGCATAGGAAAGCTTCCTGGAGCAGATAAACTTAAAGGACATCGAGGAAAGGATCACTGAACGGCAGAAAGGAGAGCTCTAAGAAGACGCAATGGTCGTGGACGAAGACTGGGAATAGCTTCAGAGGTCCAGGCACCCCTTTCAGGCTTTCCTAAGGGGGTGTGTTGGATGCACAAGTTGAACTGTGCCCCAGGAAAGGATGTCACGTGACAGGCCGGAAGCAGTGGAATGGGCGCCTGAGGAATGGGCGCATTTGGCCCACAACGCATGAAATGGAGCGCTTCCGGAAGACAAAGAAGCCAATTGGCGCAAACGGAAAGACTGCTCCACAACGCTCCACAACGCGGGAAAAAGATGCCACTGCGTTCTTCTTTGTTCCAGACCTGTTCATATCCCATGGACTGCTACCAATACACCAGGTCCGTGCGAGACACGGATGCATCCAATTAAAATCCAGCGATTCTAGGTACTTCAATTACCACCTAATTTAGCCTGTGCCACTTGTACCAACAATCCTCGTTGTTACAAAGAGATACCCCACAGTCCTGACAGCCATATCTCGAAGTTCTGCGCACCCCACGAGCGTTACCGTCAACTTCACCCAATGCAACCCGCTTCGCCGCCCTTTCACATACTTGCAACTGCATAGTGTAAAGGAACTGGTTTATTTAGTAAATTGGCCGCGTTCGCGTTTGTTTACAATGTACTGCATTCGTACTTCAAATTGGCAGGGATTTTGTGCACAGACCACCTTCCATTTTGGGAAGGTGGTGTATTGGTAGCAGTCCATGGGATAGCTCATCAAACGGCCAGAAATGGCCTGCCAGACAGTTGAAAAAGGAATAACACAAGTTGACCTCAATTACTACGTGTGCACTGCAAGCCGTGACTTCCAACACAGCGCATCAAAATAGGTGTTAGAATGAAAGGATAAATACCGTTGCGTGTAAAGTCACAGCAATGAGGCGCCACCTTTTGCGACTATGGCGCAGCGGTTATTTCCAACAGTAGGTAACAATTGGGTAGGGAGATCGCAGTATATTGAGCGATCTACTCGTGAGGGCCTCAACTGATCTAACTGCATCTGCAGTACGTGTGTTGTACGCGCTGTGTGTTGATCCTTGTAGAATCCTTCAATCTGGGGACCTCCAAAGACCCTAGCCAATCCGGGACAGCCTTTCCCAGCTCCCTGAGCTAGGCTCAACAGGGCTTAGTCCAATGGAGCGCTCCCGACCTTCCTTCGTGTGATCTAGCCGGTCCGTGCGCTTAATCTAACAACTCCTGGCGGTTATTTGACACACCGCCATGCGGCACAGCACTCCTGGCGGTTAAGGACACGGAAATCCCAAAATGCTACCAAATGCCACTTCTCACCTCACCTCGTCAGAGCGTGTTCTACACTGTCCTAACCACCCACTATGGAGGACCTCCGCATTCCCCAAGCGTACAACGAACATCAGCCTGGACTGGAAGTCGTATCCTGTCAACATGAGCCCGGACTCGAAGTCGCACCTCCTGAGGCTGGTCTCTATCCTCACCTACAGCCAATGAGTGATAAGGAGGCAGCTGGCTCCCAAGCTCCCAACGTGACCGACATAATCCCGGGGAGAGACGAAGGGGTGAAGAAGAGGAAAAAAAGGCTATGGTTGATTGGCGTCGTGTCGGCTTGCGTCTTAGTCGCCGTTCTCGTCGGGGTGCTGGCAGGTGTGCTCTCTAGGAGGAGCCAGAGCGCAAGTGCAAGGTTAGCAGATGCTCTCAACTATCTCGCACGCATGTTTATCCGCTAATCTCGGTCCTGCTTCGCCGCAGTGCTCCATCGTCCTCGGCAACACCAACGAGCAGCGGCCCCCCACCGGCGAACATGACAGGAACCTCGACAGTCACTACCCGATATTTGTTTCCCACGGCGGTCTCGTGGGGCTATCCTCACCTCGAAGTGCTCGCACTCACGCCCGATACGAGATATTCAGTATACAGGAAGTTTCGCAATTCGAATGCAACATCAGATTCTGACTGGAAACCGGCCGGGGGCGGCTTTGAGACAGTGGGCGGACAAATCAATTCCGGCTCCTCTATAGCAGCCCGCTCTCAGACGTTCGGGTACAACGCAACGGATATTTTCATCACGGGAAACGATGGTGGCGTGTATACCAAACGGCACCTGTCGGATGAGAACTGGGACTGGGACTCCAGGACCACGAGCGTGCCTGATTCATGGTGGGAGGTAGACTCGAAGACTGCTGTGAGTGCACCGGCCGTCGTGACCTACAACGACCTTGTCATCGACATGTTTGTCCTGGCCAACGGCAGCCACAACACCATCCACCACTCGCAGTGGACTAACGCCAGCGGCTGGTGGGCCAACTTTGATGATCTCGGCGGCGGCGACATGCAGTTCGTCCCGGCGGCGGTGTCGTGGGACGGCACGCGCATCGACGTGTTCGGCATCAGCGCCGCGAACAATCACCTCTTCCACAACTGGTGGGACGGAAAATCCTGGCAGACCTTCAACGGCGGCTTGTCCGCGTTCGAGGACCTTGGCGGCTTCTGCACGTCTAGTCCCGTCGCTATTTCTAGGGCGACCGGGACTCTCGACGTCTTCACTCGGGGAGGAGACGGCGGGCTGTGGCATCTTGCTTATAACGGGAGCTGGTCGGCGTGGACTCGGATCGGCGGGAACACGACTATTCAGGCCCAGCCGGACGCGCTTAGTTGGGAAGCGGACCGGATCGATGTCTTTGCGTGGGGGTCGGACAACTCTCTTCTTACGACAACGTTCCACGTCTCAACCAGCCAATGGACGCCGGCCGATGGGTTTGAAGCGATAGGCTCGGACTTGAGCGGGCCACCCAAGTCGGTGAGCGACGCTGCCGGGAGCATGCACGTGTTTGCATATGGTTCACAGGGTGATTTGGTCTGGAAGAGCTGGAACAGTTCAACAGGAGGGAAGTGGCCAACTGGGGATTTTGTCCAGCTAGGAACCCCGCCCTTTTAGTGTCCCGAAAAAGGAAAAAAAAACTACGCCTTTTCAGTCCGATAAATGATAAAATGCTGGTTAATGATGCTGACCATAACGCGGCAACTAGATCTAACTAGATCTATCATGGGTTATCCGTTGAATCCTCTCGTCTGCCTTTGCTCTGTTACCAGACCTCACGGCGATGTCGTGGGAAAAGCTCATATACACAATGACGAGCCTTGAGGAGGATGCAGCCGGGACTCGGAGATACAGCGGGATCCGAACCCACAACCTCGCCGCATTTAAGCGCTGCTAGGTTACAGTAGTCTCAGGAGCTTAGCCTAGCTTGTGGCGCATGTTTTTCTTCGTGTATCTTTAAGCCCCATACCTTCTTACACACCTCATTAACCAATTAAAGATCATGTAAAATAACGAGCACGATAGCAATGGGATTGGATAGCGGAAAGATAACGCAGATCGCCGGGTACTCCTAGGAACGCAAGATTAAAATCGCCTAGCTTAAGTAGGCAACAGTTTAAGGCCCCGCAGAGGACCGAAGTCGTCCCGTGAAAGGTAGGTTATATGGCTATTGTTGGAAGTCACGGCTTGCAGTGCACACGTAGTAATTGAGGTCAACTTGTGTTCTCCTTTTTCAACTGTCTGGCAGGCCGTTTCTGGCCGTTTGATGGGCTATATGAACAGGTCTGGAACAAAGAAGAGCGCAATGGATCATCATTTTCCCACGTTGTGGAGCGCTGTGGAGCAGTCCTTCCGTTTGCGCCAATTGGCTTCTTTGTCTGCCGGAAGCGCTCCATTCCATGCGTTGTGGGCTAAATGCGCCCGCATTCCTCAGGCGCCCATTCCACCGCTTCCGGCCTGCGGCCTATCACGTGACGTCCTTTTCTGGGGCACAGTTCAACTTGTGCATCCAACACACCCCCTCAGGCAAGCCTGCAAGGCGTGCCTGGACCTTTGAAGCTATTCCCAGTCTTCGTCCACGACCATTGCATCTTCTTGGAGCTCTCCCTTCTGCCGTTCAGTGATTCTTTCCTCGATGTCCTTCAAGTTCATCTGCTCCAGGAAGCTTTCCCATGCTCCCTTAGCTAGAGCCTTAGTCAGGCTATCTGCTATCATTTCTGCGCTCTTAGTGTAATAGACTGTGGTCCTTCCTTCTTACACCTCCTAACGCAGCTAGTGGTTATGGATATCTACGTGCCGTAAGCTCGTTTTAAAGGTTACGATTTCTACGTAAATTAGCTTAATCATTTATATATTATCACACTCGATTCGTATGCACGTATTACTTTCGACTTTTAGTTCCTTAAGTAGTCGACTTATAAATAAAGCTTTCTTTATGGCTTATAATAGTGTTAAGAGCTTAGCTTTTATTATTAACGTTATAACCATCTCTTACTTATTAGCTCTTTACCTAATTATCTTACCGAATAACTTTATAACGTAAGCTTAAGAGCTCTTTCGATTAACTATGTTATCGGTAAAGGAAGTATTGTTAGCGACTCGAAAATCATCTTCTCCTCCATATTAAAGCGTTAAGAACTTCGTTCCTTATAAGTATAAGAGCACCTTATTTACGGTGGCTTAATGTTTAAGCTTAAGGTTAGTTATAAAGCGCGCTAGCTTAAATATAACGAAGGTAATATCGGGCCATATAATTACCATTACGTATAATAAGGAACTTATTTTCCATAAGTAAGTTACGATGTTAGTTTTATTAATTAAGCCTTTAAATGAAAAGAGCTCTTTTTTAATTATTAAGGTGCTCGCTGCCTGTTTAGTTTACGTTAAATTAACGATCTTCTTATAATATAATGCTTAAGAGAGCTAAATAAGCTTCTTTTTTTTATCTTTAAGTACTTTAATGCTTAAGAATCATTATAGCTCCTTTTCTCTTATAAGTTAATATCTTTACTTTAGTTACTTAATTAAGATAAGGGCGTTAGCTCGGTCCCTTTTATTAAACGTTAAGATGATGTTATTTACGTAAAAGAAAAGGATTACTTTATTTTTAATAAAGTAACAGGGCTTATAAGGCACTTATTAAAAGCTGAGGGTGCGTAAGGCTTATATAAGGGATCTTTATTATAGTAATAATAACTGCCGAAGTCCGTATAATGCTTTCTTAAGCTTAACTATTATTCCCAGCTTTCGATAGCTTAACGGTATCCTTATAAACACTTCTTTATCGAGTTTTACGTTAATAAACGCATTAACTACGTCGTACTATAATAGCTTAAGGTCGTATCGTGTAGTAATAGTGATTAACGTTCGAAAGGATCTTTTAACTAATGTTACTACGTAACTACTTATATAAGGGTTAAGGAGCTATTAATTACCTCTTATAACGAGCTTAGCTTTAGCTTTATTAAATTTACCGTGCTTATTAAATTTATATATATATACTTACTTATAGTTTAAGATCTTTTATCCTTTAGCACTTAAATCTTTAAAGTAGATTTTCACTTTAAACTTTATATCTTAATAGCTATGTAAGTATACTTCTTTTACTTCTTTAAACTACTTTCTTATAAGATAGTTCTTAAGCTTTACGTAGCTCTTTAAAGGCGTTAAAAGATTTCTTCGGTGTAATAACCGGGGCTTCCTTATTAACCTTTCCATAATGGCTCTTATAAAGACCTTCTTATTAAAAGTTACAGCTTACTTACATACGTTTAATTAAGGTTAAAAGTAGTATCTTACTTATATTCTATCTTTTAGCTGGCTAATTACTAGCTTACGTAGTTTATATAGGAGGGAGCTTCAGAATAGCTATTCTATTAACAAATCATTATTTATCTATATTTATAAGCCTTTAAGCTAACTAGTTAATTAAACTTCTTTAGCTCCTAGGTGCTCCTTATCTCTTACGTTAAGCGCCTATTTTATAACTTTAATAGCTTTTATAGCTTTTATAGCTTCTTATTAGCTAGATCCACTACTTCCACGCAGTTAAGGGATCTTCCTTTCTTAAGCGCCTCACTGCTTACTCCGATCAATTTAATACACCCCTTTAAGTAAGCTTATGAGGCGCGCTTAAACTAGATATATAAGGCTATTCTTAGTCTTTATAGTCTTCGTTAACCACGATATCTTCTGCTTCATTAATAACTTCTTTCCATTACTTAGTAATCCTTTTTTCGATATTCCTTAAGTTTATCTACTCTAAGAAGCTTTCCTATACTCCCTTTAGCAGCGCTTTAATTATTCTATCTGCTATTATCTCGGCGCTTTTAATATAATAAACTATAATATTCCCTCTTTAAACTTCTTAACGTAATTAGTGGTTATAAATATTTACGTGCCGTAAGTTAGTCTTAAGGATAGCGATCTTTACGTACACTGGCTTAATAGTTTATAAGTTATCACACTTTATTTATATGCACGCGTTAATTTTAACTCTTAGTTCCTTAAGTAATTTACTTATAAAGAGAGCTTTCTTCATGGCTTATAATAAGGCTAATAGTTTAGCCTCTATTATTAACGTTATAACCGTGTTTTGTTTATTAGCTCTCCACCTAATTATCTCTCTAAATAGCTTCATCGCATAAGCTTAAGAGCTCTTTCGATCGACTATATTATCGATAAAGGAAGCATTATTAACGACTCAGAAATCATTTTCTCCGCCGTATTACAGCGCTAAATATCGCGTTTCTTATAAGTACAGGAGCACCTTATCTGCGGCGGCTTAATGTTCGGGTTTAGGATTGGTTGCATAATGGGCTAACCTTAAAATAGCGAAGGCAACGTTAGGCTGTGTGATTATCACTGCGTATAATAAGGAACCTACTTTTCGCAGGTACGTAATAATATCAGTCTTATTAGTTAAGTCTTTAAAAGGGAGGAGCTCTTTTTTAGCCATTAAGGTGCTCGTTACCTGCTTTATTTACGCTAAATTAGCAATCTTCTCGATGTAAGATAATTAGGACAGCTAAATAAGCTTCTTTTCTCTGTCTCTAAGCACGTTAATACTTAGAAACCATTGTAATTCTTTTCCTTTAATAAGCTTATATCTTTACTTTAATTATTTAATTAAAGAGAGAGCTTTAGCTCGATCTTTCTCGTAAAACGTTAAGGTTATATCGTTAACGTAAAAGAAAAGGAGCACTTTATCCTTAATAAAGCAACAGGATTTATATAGTATTAGTTAGAAACCGAGTTTATGTAAGGTTTAAGTGAGTGATCATTATTAAAGTAGTGGTAAGCGCTATAAACTATATAGCACCTTCTTAAGTTTAAGTATTGTTTTAGCCTTTCAATGGCTGGGAGGCATCTTTATAAATACCTCTTTATTAAGTTCTACGTTCACGAAAGCGTTAACTACGTTATATTATAGTAGCTCGAGATCATACCGAGCCGCGATAACAGTTAGCATTCAAAAGGATCTTCTTACTAAGGTCGCTGCGTAGCTACTTATGTAAGGATCGAGAAGCTATTAATCGCCTCTTATAATGAGCCTCGCTTTAACCTTATCGAACCTGCTATGCTTATTAATTTATATATATATACCTACTTATAGTTTAAGATCTTTTATCCTTTAGCTCTTAAGCCTCTTAAGCTAATTTATACTTAAGACTTTATATCCTTATAGCTTTATAAATATACTTTCTTTACTTCTTTAAACAGTCTTCTTAAAGGGTAGTTCTTAAGCTCTTTATAGCTCTTTAAAGGTGGTGGGAGGTTTTTACGATGTAGTAACTGAGGCTTCCTTAATAACCTTTTTACGATAGCTTTTATAAGGATCTTCTATTTTAAATTAACTACCTTTCCTGCTTAAGTCCTTATGAAGAAGGCACCCTGTTAGCATTCTATATAATGTATCTTTAAAGTAGCTAAGATATACTTTAACCTTAATTAGCTTGCACTTAGTTAACTTTTAATGCTTATTTCTAGCTTTAATTAACTTATGCTTAACTGTATTCTCTTAACATTACTGTTAAGAACCTTTAACCTTAATTGGCTTACGCTATAGCTTAGTTAAAGTATCATCTTTTCTTATAACTTTAATTAGCTTACGCTTAATTAAAGTATTAAGGTTTATTTCCCTTCTTCCTACCTTAATTAATCCACTGCTTCTTCCTTTTTTATAAAGCATCTTTTAAGGTTTAAAAAGAGCGGCTTCTTTAACGAGGTTATTATAGCTACTAGCATTACTACCGGTAATAAGAGTAGTAGAGTAGGAAGAAGCTTAAATCTAGCCTCTATATACTCTTTCGACCTTAGCTAATCCTTAAAGCCTTAATTAACTGCTTCTTACAGTCTAGCATTAGTATTCTTAATCACTTCTTACGCTTTAAATTCGCTTTCTATAAAGTCCTTTAAGTCTCTTACTTCTTAAAAATCTTCCTTTAACGGTTAAACTTACTTATCTTAGTTTTCTTACTCTCCATTCTATTAAAGCCATTCGATTAAGGCTTTTAAATCGACTTATCGAATATTATCTCACATTTTCTAAAGGTTCTCATTAAAGAAGCTTTTCTTATTAATAATCACATCTCTTATAACCACGACCTTATTAAGCATTAGGTTTTAAATATAGTAAACGTTCGTTAAATTATAGCCGATTAGATAGCCTATCTAAGCCTTAAGATTCATGCGTTATTTATGATTTTCTCACTTTATAGCTTCCGTGGTAAGAGCGTAAGCTTTATAGTTAAATGTTTATAAGTAGGCTTAAGATAGCTTCCTTTACTTCCTATCCTTTAAGTAAAAGCTTTTAAATAAAGTTTTCCATTCATTCTTATATCTTAATATATAGTTTAATAAATATACCGTAATTCTTAATATCTCTCTTTAAAGTTAGCTTAAGAGCTTTACTCCTACTCTCATTAAGCACATCTTATTTATTACTATACCCCTTAAGCGTTCAGCGTTATTATTTAATGCTTATGTATAAGGAGGTGAAGGCTTGATTTTAATGCTTTAAAGCTTAATAAAGTGTTTTACTTTAAGTTTAATAGTAACCATTTCATTATTATATTTAATAACTTTAACTTTAATCCTATATTAACGTTCTAGTAAGCTTAATAAGATTTTTAACGCGATAATGATTAATGCTATAGTTCGGTCTTTTAAATAAAAGTCCTACATATAACTAGTTATGCGATATGTTATTAGCATTTAGTTAAAATAGCCTCTCTAATATTCTTCGTAATCGTAAAATTTAATCGCTAGTCTTTCTCTTACTCCCTCGCGTAGCTCCTTAAGGTAACGCCTTATTTAACGCTTTATTTTTCCTTATATATAAGCATCACATTCTACTATTATAATGCCCTTAATTCGCACTCCTTAAGAACTATTAATAAGGTACTTAAGAGCTTTTAGACTTAAGTGACCGAGACGGAGGTGCTATTTAAGCGCATCTGCTCTTACAGGCTTTCTCTTAATCTATATGTTAAATTAGTTCTTACGTGCGTAAAAGGTCGCTTTATTAACGTCTTTTAAGATGTACTTTACTACGAATTAGCCGTGTTATTTAGTTAAAGCGTATAGGACTGATCCGTTTAATCATTTTAAGAGCGTGGGATTTAATCTGTTCTCTTAATAGAACCCTCTTTTATGTAGCTTTCATAAGGAAACTAAGTTATAAATAATTTCTTCGCAGTACGCTACGTTATATAAGTGTAAAAATCTTTTTCTTTTAGCTAGCATTTAAACCTTAATATTTACTTCGTTATATTCTTAAATCAGTATTTAATAGTTGCTTACTTAAATATAGTCACTTAACGCTACTCTTTTAAACTTTAAAAAGCGGCTTATTTAGTTAAAGATATAAAGAGTGGATTTAAAGTTACGTATTACTGAGTGTATAAAAGGGTAAGATTAAGTTATAAACGCTGCTCCCTTTATAGTTATAAAGCTTACCTTAACCTCTGCTATCCTTTTAAGTAGTTAAGAGTGCTTTAAAGATTACTCCTTTTATTTTAAATTATTAGTTATTAAATCCTCTTTCTTTATTTTCTTTTATTTCCTTAGCTCCTTAATCTCTTTCTTTAGCTTTTTATCCTCCTTCAGGGCTTTATTTACCTATTCTTATATCCTTTCGAAGGATTTAAACTAGTTTAAGGCTAGCTTAAGGAATATATAATAGCACTTTTTTAATATATAGTAAGGTAGCTTACACGTATTGCACTTAAGTTTATTCTTAAACTTCTCGCCCATTAACTGCTTCCTCTTATTATTTCTCTTCTTTCAGTAGTCTTCTCCCTCACTCTTATTATCTTATTATTAACTATTATAAAAGGAGCCTTTTCTTACCTCGAGTTTAGTCTTATTATTTATAGTAAGTAGTTACTTATTAACTACGTTAATAAGTTCATGGTAGTTAAGAGTACCTCTTTCGATCTTCACGCGGTGTATTATGTTAAAAGCTTAGATCTAATACTTCTACTTTAAGTCTGATCCTTTAATCGCCTTTTTAAAGTCGTTAAACTAGTCTTTCGTACTTTAAACTTTAAGCATAACATTTAGCCTTACTTTATAAAATGCTTACTCTTATTCTAAAATCCACTTACTTATATCGCGAGGCAGCTTTATAAGCAGTTTAATCGCTTATTAATAGTTGCTTCGAGCAAACTTCCTTTCTTCTACTTCCGTCCTTCTTACTTAAAGCTTTAAGCTATTATACTATTCTTTAATACTGATTTTAGTAAAATATAAGGTTCTAACGAGATGTAAGCTAATTATTAACGTAACTTAGTTTTTAAAAGCTTTAATCTTATCAGTCTCTTTATCGTAATTAGCTTAGTCTTATTTATAGAGCGAGAGTGCCACTTAGTAGTTTACTCGTCCTTCAGACGAGAGCTTTATAATGCTTTATAATTCGTTTAGTGGTCTAAGTTCCTTCCTCTTTTCATATGCGCGCCCACCTGTGGTCTTTAAGGCTTAATAAGGAATTCCTCTTAATTATAGATTTCAGGGTTGATCTTATCTTACAGTTAGGATGCATCTACCTTTAATTTGAACTCGTCGTTCTAATCCTCCTAGTCCTTAGAGCTAGCGAGAAAGATCTTCTTATTATTTATTAACATGGTTATTTTAATGTTATTAAGTGCTTGTAAGTGGTAGATAGTGGTATTAACGTAAGGGAAGTTATTTATGAGCTGGGCTCATAACTGTTAGAAGTCACGGCTTACTTGCATATATTTAATTGAGGTTAAAAGTAATGTCTTTCTTGTGTTCTTTCTCCTAGCTAACTAATTGCTGGCTAACGCAGTCTATATGGGAGGGAGCTTCGGAATAGCCGTTCTATCAGCAGATTATCATTTATCTACTTTTATAGGCCTTCAGCCTGATCGGCTAATTAAACTTCTTTAGCTCCTGGGCGCTCTTAATCTCCTGCGCGAAGCGCTCATTTCATAACTTCAGTGGCTTCCATGGCTTCCTATTGGCCAGATCCACTGCTTCCACGTAGTTAATGGGTCTTCCTTTCCTAAGCGCCTCACTGCTTACTCTGGTCAATCTAACATGACAGTTGTTTAAAAAAGCCCTCTCCGAGGCTATACTCCTTGTAAAATTTAATCTTATTATAAGCGTTAGCTATAAAATGTGTTAGATTAACCAGAGTAAGCAGTGAGGCGCCTAGGAAAGGAAGACTCTTTAACTGCGTGGAAGCAGTGGATCTAGCTAACAAGAAGCTATGAAAGCCATGGAAGTCACTGAAGTCATGGAATGGGCGCTCAGCGCAGGAGATAGGGAGCGCCTGAGAGCTAAAGAAGTCTAATTGGCTGGTTGGCCCGAAGGCCCACAAATGTGGATAAATGATGATCCATTAATAGAATGGCTGTTCCGAAGCTCCCTCTTATATAAACTGCGTAGGCTAGAAATTAGCTAGCTAGGAGAGAGAATACAAGTAATACACTACTTTGAACCTTAATTGAACATGTATAAGTAAGCCGTGACTTCTAACAGTTATAAGCCCGGCTCGCAAATAACTTCCCTTACGTTAACACCATAGTCTACCGCTTATAAGCACTTAATAATAACACCAGAATAACTATGTTAATAAATGATAAGAAGATCTTCCTCGTTAGCTTTAAAGACTGGGAGGACTAGAACGACGAGTTTAAAACTAAGGCAGATGCAGCTTAACTATAAGATAAGATTAATCCCGAAACTTACGACCAAGAGGAATTCCTCATTAAGCCTTAAAGACTATAAGTGGGCGTATATGAAAAGAGGAAGGAACTCGGACCATTAAACGAACCATAAAGTATTGTAAAGCTCTCGTTTAAAGGACGAGTAAACTACTAAGTAGCGCTCTCGCTTTATAAATAAGACTAAGCCGATTACAATAAAGAGACTAATAGGATTAAAGCCCTTAAGAACTAAGTTACGATAACAATTAGCTTACATCTCGTTAGAACTTTATATCTTACCGGAACCAGCATTAAAGAATGGTATAATAGCTTAAAGCTTTAAGTAGGAAGGACGGAAGCAGAAGAAAGGATGTCTGCTCGAAGCAACTATTAATAAGTAATCAGACTACTTATAAAGCTGCCTTACGATATAAGTAAGTGGATTCTAAACTGGGAGCAGGCATTCTGTAAAGTAAGGCAGAATGCTGTGCTTAAGGTTTAGAATATGGAAAATTAGTTTAATGACTTTAAAAGGGCGATTAAAGGATCAGACTTAAAGTAAAAGTATTAGATCCAACCTTTTAATATAATACACCGCGTGAAGATTAAGAGAGGTACTCTTAACTACCGTGAACTTATTAACGTAGTTAACAGGCAGTTGCTCACTATAAATAATAATAATAAGACTAAACCCGAAGTTGGAAAAGGCTCCTTCCATAATCGTTAGCGACAAGACGATGAGAGCGAGGGAGAAGACCATAAAAAGAAGAGAAGTAATAAAAGGAAGCATTAACCAGGCGAGAAGTCTAAGGATAAGCTTAAGTGTAATGCGTGTAAGCTACCTTACTATACGTTAAAAAGGTGCTACTACGTGTTCCTTAAGCTGGCCTTAAACTAGTTTAAATCCTTCGAAAGGATATAAGAACAGGCAGATAAGGCCCTTAAGGAGGATAAAAACCTAAAGAAGGAGATTAAAGAGCTAAGGAAATAGAAAAAGATAAAGAGGATTCTATAAGCTCGATCGACGATTCGAGGTAGAAAGAGCACTCTTTAAAGCGCTCTTAACTGCTTAAGAGGATGGTAGAGATTAAGGCAAGCTTTATAATTATAAAGGGAGCAGCGTTTATAACCTAATCTTACCCTTTTATATACTCGGCAATACTTAACTTTAAATCCACCCTTTATATCTTTAACTAAATAAGCTACTTCTTAAAGTTTAAAAGAGCGGCGTTAAGTGACTGTATTTAAGTAAGCGATTATTAAATATCAATTTAAGGATATAGCGAAGTAGATATTAAGGTTTAAACGTTAGCCGGAAGAAAAAGACTTCTGCGCTTCTATAACGTAACGTACTGCGAAGAAATTGCTTATAACCTGGTCTCCTTATGAAAGCTACGTAAAAGAGGGTTGTTGGAAGTCACGGCTTGCAGTGCACACGTAGTAATTAAGGTCAACTTGTGTTCTTCTTGATCAACTGTCTGGCAGGCTGTTTCTGGCCGTTTTATGGGCTATATGAACAGGTCTGGAACGAAGAAGAGCGCAATGGATCATCATTTTCCCGCGTTGTGGAGCAGTCCTTCCGTTTGCGTTAAGCGCCGGCATTCCTTAGGCGCCGGCATTCCTTAGGCGCCGCATTCCTTAGGCGCCGCATTCCCCAGGCGCCCGCATTCCTCAGGCGCCCGTTCCACCGCTTCCGGCCTGCGGCCTGTCACGTGACATCCTTTCCTGGGGCACAGTTCAACTTGTGCATCCAACACACCCCCTCAGGCAAGCCTGCAAGGCGTGCCTGGACCTTTGAAGCTATTCCCAGTCTTCGTCCACGACCATTACGTCTTCTTAGAGCTCTCCCTTCTGCCGTTCAGTGATCCTTTCCTCGATGTCCTTCAAGTTCATCTGCTCCAGGAAGCTTTCCCATGCTCCCTTGGCCAGAGCCTTGGTCAGGCTATCTGCCATCATTTCTGCGCTCTTGGTGTAACAGACTGTGATCCTTCCTTCTTGCACCTCCTAACGTAGCCAGTGGTTATGGATATCCACGTGCCGTAGGCTCGTTTTAAGGGTTGCGATTTCTGCGTGGATCAGCCTGATCGTCTGTGTATTATCACACTCGATTCGTATGCGCGTGTTGATTTCGACTCCCAGTTCCTTAAGTAGTCGGCTCACAAATAGAGCTTCCTTTGCGGCTTGTGACAGTGCCAGGAGCTCAGCTTCTGTTATTGACGTTGTAACCGTCTCTTGCTTGTTAGCTCTCCACCTAATCATCCCACCGAACAACTTCATGGCGTAGGCTTGGGAGCTCTTTCGATCGACTGTGTTGTCGGCAAAGGAAGCATCGCTGGCGACTCGGAAATCGTCTTCTCCTCCGTATTGGAGCGCTAGGAACTTCGTTCCTTGCAGGTACAGGAGCACCCTATCTGCGGCGGCCTGGTGTTCAGGCCCAGGGTTAGTTGTGAAGCGCGCCAGCCTGGATACGGCGAAGGCAACGTCGGGCCGTGTGATCACCGCTGCGTACAATAGGGAACCTATTTTCCGCAGGTAGGTCACGATGTCGGCCTTGCTGGCTAGGCCTTTGAACGGAAGGAGCTCTTCTTTGGTCATTAGGGTGCTCGCTGCCTGCTTGGTTTACGCCAGATTAGCGATCTTCTCACAATATGATGCTTAGGAGAGCTAAATAAGCTTCTTCTCTCTGTCTCTAAGCACTCTAATGCCTAGGAACCACTGCAGCTCCTTTCCTCCTGTGAGCTGGTATCTCTGCTTCAGTTGCTCGATCAGGGCGAGGGCGTTAGCTCGGTCCCTTTCGTTAAACGCTAGGACGATGTTATCCACGTAAAAGAAAAGGATCACTCCATCCTTAATGAAGCAACAGGGCTCATGGGGCACTTGTTAGAAGCCGAGGGTGCGTAGGGTCTGTGTGAGAGATCTCTGCTACAGTAATGGCGACCGCCGAAGCCCATAAAGCGCCTTCCTGAGCTTAAGTATTGTGCCAGCCTTTCGATGTCCTAGCGGCATTTTCATAAACACTTCTTCGTCGAGTTCTGCGTTAACGAAAGCGTTAACCGCGTCGTACTGCAGTAGCTTAAGGTCGTATCGTGCTGCAATCGCTATCAGCGTTCGGAAGGACCTTTTAGCTAGGGTTGCCGCATAACTGCTTGCGTGAGGGTTAAGGAGCTGTTAGTCGCCTCTCACAACGAGCCTCGCTTTAGCCTTATCGAACCTGCCGTGCTTATTAAATTTGTACACATATACCTACTTACAGTCTAGGATCTTATGTCCTTTAGCTCTTAGGTCTCTAGAGCAGATTTCCACCCAGGACTTCATGTCCCGGTGGCTACGCAGGTGTACTTCTTCTGCTTCTTTAAACTGCTTGCCCAGAGGGTGGTTCTTAAGCTCTCTGTGGCTCTTTAAAGGTGGTGGGAGGTCTTTACGGTGCAGTGACCGAGGCTTCCTTAACAACCTTTCCACGATAGCTTTTATAAGGACCTTCTGCCTTGGATTAACTACCTTTCCTGCCCGGGTCCCTGCGAAGAAGGCGCCCTGCTAGCATTCCGTGTAGTGCATTTTTAGAGCAGCTGAGGTATGCTCCAACCTTGATTGGCTTGCGCCTAGTTGGCTCTTAGTGCTCATTTCCAGCCTTAATTGGCTTGCGCCCAGCTGTATTCTCTTAACATTACTGTTAAGAACCTCTAACCTTGATTAGCCTGCGCCACGGCCCAGTTGGAGTATCGTCTTTTCCTGCAACCTTGATTAGCTTGCGCCCAGTTGAGGCATTAAGGTTTATTTCCCTTCTTCCCGCCTTAATTGATCCACTGCTTCTTCCTTTTCCACAGAGCGTCCTTTAGGGTCCAGAAAGGGCGGCTTCTCTAACGAGGTTATTACAGCTGCCAGCATTGCTGCCGGTGGTGAGGGTGGTGGAGTAGGAAGAAGCTTAAATCTGGCCTCTGTATACTCTTTCGACCCCAGCTGATCCCTGAAGCCTTAATTAACTGCTTCTTGCAGTCCAGCATCAGTATTCTTAGTCGCTTCTTGCGCCCTGGATTCGCTTTCTACAAAGTCCTCCAGGTCTCTTACTTCCTGGAAATCTTCCTTTGACGGTTGGACTTGCTCATCTTGGTTTTCTTACTCTCCGTTCTGTTGGAGCCATTCGGTTAAGGCTTCTAGATCGACTTGCCGAATATCGTCTCGCATTTTCTAAAGGTTCCCGTTAAAGAAGCTTTTCTCATCGACGATCACGTCTCTTATGACCACGACCTTATTGAGCGCTGGGTTCCAGATCCTGTAAACGTTCGTTGATTGGTATCCTATTAGGTAGCTAATCCACGCCTTAGGGTTCAGGCGCTTCTTACGCTGTTCCCGCTTCATTGCTTCCGTGGTAAGGGCGTAAGCTTTGCAACTAAAAGTCCAAAGGTGGGACTGGTGTGGCTTCCTTTGCTCCCCATCCCTTAAGTGGAAGCTTTCGAATAGCGTTTTCCATCCATTTTTGTATCTTAGCGTACGGTTCAATAGATATACCGCAGTCCTTAATATCTCTCTCTATAGTGCGTTTAGGAGCTTTGCACCTATTCTCATTAAGCGCATCTTTTCCTTTACCACACCCCCTGAGCGTTCCGCGCCTCCATTTAGCGCCTGCGTATAGGGAGGGGAAGGCTCGATTCTGATGCTTTAGAGCTTAATGAAGCGCTTTACTTCAAGCTTAACTGTGACCATTTCGTTATCGCACTCGATCACTTTAACCTTAATCCCATACTGGCGTTCTAAAAGGCCTAATAGGGTCTTTAACGCTGTGATGATTGATGCTGCAGTTCGGTCTTTCAGGTAGAAGTCCTAACGGTATTTAGTTTTCCGACAGGTAACCAGCATCAGGCTTAAGTAGCCTTCCTGGTCTTCTTCGAAATCGTGGAAGTCGATCGCCAGTCTTTCCCCTACTCCCTCGCGTAGCTCCCTCGGGTAACGTCTTATCTAACGCTTCATTTTTCCTTGTGCGCAGGCGTCACATTCTGCCGTTGTGATGCCCTTGATTCGCACCCCTTGAGAACTATTAACAAGGTGCTCGAGAGCTCCTGGACCTGGGTGACCGAGACGGAGGTGCTATTTGAACGCATCTGCTCTTACAGGCCTTCTCTTGGTCCATGTGTTAAATTGGTTCCTGCGTGCGTAGAAGGTCGCTCTGTTAACGTCTTCTGGGATGTACTCTATTACGAATTGGCCGTGTTGTTCGGTTAAGGCGCATAGGACTGATCCGTCTGATCGTTTTAAGAGCGTAGGATCCGACCTGTTGTCCCAGTAGAATCCTCTTTGGCGCAGTTTTCGCAGTGAAACCAGGTTGCAAGCAATTTCCTCGCAGTACGCCACATCGTACAGGCGCAGCAACTTCTCCTTTCCGGCTGGCGGTTGGACCTTGATATCCACTTCGCCGTAGCTTAGAATCGGTATTTGGTGATCGCCTGCCCAGATGCAGTCGCCTGGCGCCGCTCGCCTGAAGTCCAGGAAGCGGCTTATTTGGTTGAAGATGTGGA
>MU853942.1:0-68062 GCA_033297225.1 Diplogelasinospora grovesii | reverse complement strand
TTGTATTGACCAATTCATACGGTAGTTTGGTGGACCAGGCGTCAATTCATACATTTTGGCTCTGAGTGAGTTGGGTGAATTGTCAGGCAACCCTGACCTCCGAAAGAATGGACTTGGTTTGCGCGTTGGAGATGGAAACTGTTCGCCTCGATCGCGACCGCTCCGTACTGGGGCTCGTGGAAGATGCTGGCTGAAGTTCAACGCAAGGCTATTCGATTCCCGGCGTCGCGACGGTTCAACATCAAAGCGGGTGTGACGCCATCTGTTAAGCCGGCGGATGATTGAACGATCTGAGAGCAGTGCATTGTCGAGGTCAGCTGAGGTCAACAAGCCGCCAAAGCCGCTCCTCTTCAAATGCTTTATAAATCTGTAGCAACGCTGTGCGGTGGGATCCAAACGCTGTGGTGATAATTTGCCATGTCTTCAGGCGGTCATGTAGTGGGCCAGGAAAACAAGGAGGGAAATTTCGGTCAAGAAAAGCGGATGCCATCACGCGAAGGCTGCATTGAGGCGGAATGATGGGGTTGTTCGGCGTGCCACAGTCCAGGTAGCCGAACCAAAAGGGACCGTGGAAAACCAAAGCCTGGGGTTCCGAGCCAGGACCGCGTCAAAGCCGGTGCTTTTCCAAGACCGCTCTCTGCAGCAGTTGAAACCTGTCACCTGAGGTAATCGGCCTTCTCTCTCTACGCAGCATCACCACCTTCCAGGTTGTCTCATCAGGGGACAGCGGGGTGTGAGATGGCTTCCTCACCCCAGACTTCGACACGGTAGAGTACATCCACGGATCTACTGCTGCAGCCACAACGCCTAAGCGCACCGTTCACCTACTCTCTGCCGAATCTCTGACATGCCCATCATAAAAACACACCGAAACTAGTGGGTATCCGTACTAAGCACATAAACATGCTACAAGGTACGTAAGGAACATTCCTCGGCGTGGTTCATGGCGTTATTGGGGCAGTCCGGAGAATCTTTCGCCTACGTTTGCCTATCACTGCTCTTAATACATATACCCGAGATGTGAATACCAAATTGGAGTGCCTAGAAAATTCACTCTTGTTTGCACAGTCAAGCTCATCCCGCAATGCTTATCCGCAGATCGTCGAATCTCGGCTGTAGTCGCAATACAATACCCTGCCGTCCATAAGGACCGCACAAATACGCGACCCCTCACCTGGCCCGCTCGTGAATATCGGATTGGTACAGTGGATATCCAAGGGAGGAAGGAGCGACCCAGATGCTGGCCTCTGAAAAGAATTGCGTGCTCTATGACGCTATCCGTTACTTCCAGATTTGAACCACAGCCGCAGCCACTCCTCTGAAAATTTAAAAGGTGCTCGAAAATTTTCAAATTTTCAAATATCTGACTGCTTGCAGAGTACCTCGTCATACTATTCCACGAGTACACTCTCAACAAGTTTGCAGTCATTCATTGTGCAGATGAAGGAGATGATGCCCCTTCGCTGGGCGTTGCCCTTGCTTCTCGCGTTCTTCGTGACGTACATTTCAGCGGCAGTTCACGAACAGCTCTCCGCCATTCCCCATGGCTGGTCGACTCTCCCTGCCACCGCGGAGGAAGCGACTGGTGCGGCAACGTTTACTATCGCTCTCAAGCAGAACTGCACCGACCTCGAAACGCTGTTGCTAGATGTCTCGACTCCCGGAAGCCCTCAATACGGCCACTATCTCACCAAAAAGGAGGTCGATTCCCGTTTCCCGGTCAACAAGAGTGTCGTGGCAGATGTCACTGCGTGGTTGAAGAGTCACGGAATTAGTAACTACCGCGTGGACGGGTCGTTTATTGATTTCGTGTCTGACATTCCCACGGCGAACAAGCTGCTGAACGCTTCCTATCAGTACTACCATCCCACCAACAACAAGCAAGGGGTCAGAAAGCTGCGTACGCTACGCTACTCGGTCCCAGACAGCATGCAGAAACACATCGCCCTGATCGATCCCGGAACATACTTTGGCAAGACCTCTCACTTCAGTGTCATGCGGTCCCCAACAAGCAAGACCTGGAATGCAGACTCACTCAAAGGCAGAGACGCCGCCTCACCTTCAAAGACGACGGTAGACGTGTCCTGCCAAACATCCATTACGCCTGCGTGTTTGCGTCAGATGTATAACGTAGGCGACTACGTTCCAGACCCGAAGTCAGGCAGCCGCATCGGGTCCGGCAGTTTTCTCAACGAATCAGCGATATATGACGACCTGTTCCAGTTCGAAGACTATAACAAGATCCCGCGACAGAATTTCACGAAGGTGTCGGTAGCTAACGGCACATTTAACCAAAACACCACGGGAGGGGGGTTCGGAGAGGCGGATTTGGACGTGCAGAACATCATTGGCATCGCGCATCCTCTCCCAGTTGTGGAATATAGCACCGGTGGATCTCCGTACGCACACCTATCCCCAGCGTTTATATATATAACTGACAGGCGACTGTAGCCCGTTCATACCAACACTAGGCCAGCCGACGCCGGCAGATAACGGCAACGAGCCGTACGTGCCATACTATCGATACCTTTTGGGGCTAGAAAATGAAGAGCTGCCCCAGGTTATTTCCAACTCGTACGGTGATCAAGAAGATGTATGCAGCAATCTCCCCCAGGAATGACACATGCTAACCATGCTTAGGGAGTGCCGTTCAACTATGCTGAGCTGACCTGCGACCTAATCGGCCTACTCTCCCTGCGCGGCATCACCAACTTATTCTCGTCGGGCGACAGCGGCGTGGGAGACGGCTGCCTTGCTCCAGACTTCAAAACGGTGGAGTTCATCCCTAGCTTTCCGGCTACTTGTCCCTATGTCACCGCTGTCGGGGGCACCGTTGCTGTGACACCTGAAGTGGCGTGGAATTTGAGCACTGGTGGATTCAGCTCGTACTTTCCTCGCCCATCCTGGCAGGAAGCCACCCTCAAGAAGTATCTCCAGACGGAGGTCAGCAATGAGACGTTCAAGTACTACGCAGCCTATACCAACTGGTCCGGGAGAGCATTCCCGGATGTGGCAGCACACAGCCTCACCCCGAATTTTCAGGTTGTCTACGCCGGTAAGCTGGACGGGAGCGGGGGCACGAGTGCGGCTTCTCCGGTCTGGGCGGCCATTGTGGGACTGCTGAACGACGCGAGGTTGCGGGCAGGTAAACCTGCACTTGGGTGGTTGAACCCGTTGCTATACCTGGCGGGCGCGGGAAGGGATGCGCTGATTGATGTTACGGATGGATATGCTGTTGGATGTCTGCCACCCAGTCAGAACGGCAGTGGAGTGGTGTTGGGGGCAAGATGGAACGCGACGGTGGGGTGGGATCCGGTGACAGGGTGGGGGACGCCGGATTTCCAGAGGCTGAAGGACTTTGTGCTCAAGATTTGATGACTGTTGGGTCTGTGAAAATTGGGAACGGGAACGGGAGGGAAATGGTTAAGTAAAATAGAAACAATGGTCAAATGACAGCTTCCGAGGTTGCGCCCGGACCCTCGGTGCCAAGAAAAGAAGAGGCCGGTCTGTAAATATCTGGGCCGGAGGTCTGGAGCAAGCCACGGGCTCGGTCAGACGCACACCACACAATGAATGTCGCATTGAGCCGCTCTTGTTCCTATGAACTGGCTGCTCATTTGTCATCCAGTCACACGCATTAATTAGTCTCAACTTGGGAACCGAGTCAGATGACAGGTGCGCTCGCTTTGACAATTGACGTCACTCCAGACGTCTAATTCGACCGATGTTATCGGTCAACAATTTCCAAACATGCTCCAAAGACAAACACCTTATTCTGTCTTGGCTACTTTTCTGTAGCATCGCTTGGACTTTTACTGTCAACCTGTGCCTTGGAGAAGGGCATTTTGAAGTTCAGGGCCGAGTCTGACCATTGCATCGAACCCCTGCTGACTTTGTCACTGACCCGAGGGGAGGGCGGCTAAACCGGCGCAACCCAAAACACGCGAACGGCCGCAGGAACCGTCTCAAGTTTGAGGTTCCTCTCTGCATTGCTGAGACAAGCTTTCCATTTGCGGGGATTGCATCGCACCAATCAATTGCCCCACTTGCATGTTAGATCGCCGTCTGCTGCGGTACAACCTGTGGACATCCTGCGGGAAGGAGGCACCGTGGGCGCTTCTCAGATCCATATCCGTGCCCACTCTGCAATTTGCCCTGCGCATGGGATGTTCGGACATCTCAAGATCCCATTTTCCCCATTTTCATTCCCTTTGCATCATGCACACCTAAACTCTCCCTCTATCCTTCCTTCTGTACATTCTCCGGGAATTTGTTGGTGTTTTCTTCGCAATCGCTGGTCGACCTTTCGTTTCAATTGTCCTGTACATTCCACATTCACTCTTTACCTCGCTGGTCGAACATTCCTTTTGTCCCACCCAGCCGTGCCTTCCAGTTGACCACAACTTGAACACCACCAATCACCCGGACGCCACCATCGCCAGCCATCACCTAGACAGCAGCGCCAGCAATAAAAAAGACGGAAGAAGAGGAAAGGACAAAAGAGGAACCGAGGGAACAGAAAGGAAGAGTCAAAATGGGCGCAAATCTCTCATCAACCCAGGTGGTGGACACGTCCAAGGACATCATCTCGCCGACGGACCGGCAGGCCGAGATCATCCTGGGCGTCGCCTGGTTGGGGTCTCTGTACGGGATCGCCATGATCTGGTGCGCCGTCAACCTGCTGCAGCGCTGGGCGGGACCGCACGGCGAGAGGGGGGTCAATTTCTTTAGTATACTCGCTGCGTTTTTACTGTCGACAGGCTGGCCGGTCGTGCTGGTTTATCTTTGTTCGAGTAGTCGGTAGACACACCACACACCACACCACACACATCACACCGGATAACGACCTCGATATGGCCTGTCACAAGGGTAAAGGGGAACGATAACTACAAGCCAGGCAAAGCTGGATGGTCGGCGACAACGGCGGGAAAGTCTTGAACCATGAGGCTCCCGATTTGCAACGACACAAGGCCAAGGGTGCGGATAGGCTAGTGCAGGACAGGATGAGATGACGGGCATGGAATGGGCTGCCGTCACAGGACAATTAACAAATTCTTGTGCATTTTCTTCTTCTGTGGGAGAGCTGTTTATAGTGTCCTTGTGCAACACTCTCGGCACTTTGGTCGACGCGGTGGGATGAAGCACGAGGTGAGCCACGACAGTGCTAGCTGCATCCCTTTAGCTTGTGCAATTGTCCTTCCTTTTTCTAAGTGGAGTAGAGCACCTTTGGCAGTTAGCATCATCGGTCCCACAAGTTCAAGTAGTTAGTAACTATAGTGGCAGGACGGCGTTGAAAAGACGGCCAGAGTGGGCTTGACAATGCAAAGCACATGATACAACTCACTTCACATTCTATTGCAAATGACTTCGTCATGAAACTCTTTTTCGGGCGTGAGCGCAGTCATGGGGTGAATCGGTTTCGTAACCTTCCAATTAAAGCCCGCTTAGCTCAGTGGTAGAGCGCTTCACTTGTAATGAAGAGGTCGATAGTTCAATCCTGTCAGTGGGCACGTCGACATAGACGTGGCGAGATTTGCTCACATTTTTCAGAGGTTCTGACCTTCAAAGTTTTTTTGTCTGTTAACTACCTACGTAGTACTAATGAATAAGTAATGTGATGTGTTGTTTTGCAGTTTCCCCAGACTAGCACACCCGCACGACCCCCCGCTAAGAAAGATGTTTGGAGATTCACCTTGCTACTTATCTGAACCATGTAACAGTTTTGCTCTTGTAGGTTTAATAAGTCGTTGAATGTTACATGCACCCTTGTCAAGTTCGTGGCGCCTTTCCCTCTAATACTTTCTATCCAGGCATATACCTAATTCTAGATGCTTGCTACACCCGGTGACCGGACCGGCGCAGTCAGTCACAGCAAGGCGGATCGTAGAAGCGGCACGCAATAGCGGGTTTTTGTCGCCAGTCTGTTTACCCCCTCATAAGCAGAAGCACTCACCATTATGACTGCTGTTCTTTTGTTAGTGGATAATGTCTGTGTGGCGTTCAAGTTGCAGGCCCGGAGAAAGGAACAAGAAGAGGACGCAGGCCGGAAGAGACAGGGTATTTAAGCCCAGGCAGGCAGCTTCATTAAAAGGGGCAAGTCCGCAACTCACCAATGGGGCAGGACTCACGCAGAAGGAGGAAAGGAACCTCTTTGCACCGCATTGGAAGCAGGGCACAAATCGCGATGGCTCATCGAGATACTACTAAGGCAGCAAGTGCACCGGTAGCCTAGCACTGACTGGCAGTTACTTGACACGTGCCTACCTTTTCACGACGCTGCTAACTTGAGAACGTCATTACTACGAAGGTAGGGCATTCTCGGACATTGTCAAATGAGGTTTGCGTCCGTTAGTGGCCCTACCTTATTGGAGGGTAAAGGATTTCCGACCATCTGCACGTGTGGAAGCGTTTCCAACACCGATGGACTCAAATAGATACTATCGCTTCAAGCTTCCAAAACAGTTGTATGCAATTGTGTATTCCTCATAATTCGTGATACATGGCGTTCCTGTGTATATATGCTTCATCTCTCCATGCAAATCATTGCCAGACCTCTCATTGCCCGGCCTTTTCAATGGTTCTGTAACAACATGTAAAAAGTAAATTCATGAATCTTTCCTCATCAGTGTCATCAACTGAACAACTCGAGGGGTATCGTGCATTCATGATATCCAAAAATCAGCTGACCCAACATTATTCCCAAGTTAACCCAGCGCCGTGCCTGTCAATCATGACTGTTGTTGTTGCGCATGTGTAGTGTAGAGAGGCGGAGGCGCTTTGCCAGGCCATCTCCGTTGGATTCGGCGTGACTAGACGGCTTCATCATCTTCTCCCCGAGCTGCTCCTGCCACGGCTCGAGCCGCGACTTTGATGCCGCACTTCGGCCGGGTAGTAGACCCTCGCCGGCGAATGAACCCGGACAGGCTGTATCAACGTAGACCTGCGCACCTCGACACTCTTCCTTCTCCCGTGCGAGTGATGTGAATGTCTGGAACGCGACCTCCGTGGCTCGACCTCCTCGTGGTAATAGTTCGGTTTCTCCTTTCCTGCCGACAGAGCACAGATGGCCCAGATGATGAGCAGGATTGCGACAATCACACCGATGACGATACCCGCTATCGCTCCACCGTCAAGGTTATTTGAGTTATTGTTCTGCTGCGCCGCTGGCGCCGTTGTGACGGTTACGACTGTCTGGCGCTCGAGGAGGCGGGTCGGCGGCGGGGACTCGACAACTCGTGTCGCTAATTGGACGAGCTTTTCTGGAAAGGGAGCCATATTGTGGGCAGTTTTTTTGGGTTTTGCGACGGGGTACACAACGAACGCGATGGAACTGCAACGGAAAGCGAAAGACGAAGAGATCTGGAGTAACACGAGCACAAACGAGTACAATTTTGTATAATTTATCGAAAATTCTCGAACCTGTTACAGCAGGTTTGCCAGGTTCTTCTTCCAGCGCAAAGAGCTGGATTACCGGTATTGAGGTGGCAGGTGATGATGTCACTGAAGCTCATCACGTATAGAAAAGTGGGTAACCGCGAGAACCAACCTATTGCCAGACTTGCATACGCACTCCTGGTCACCCACACCACCTCTCACCGGCTTGACCGTTTACTCGACCAATACTCAGGACATGATCAGGAGATTAATCGACACACAGATTTAGACAATTGGACGGGGCTTTTTCACCCCCTGGAGTTCTGGTATGAAATATCGACTTTTCGCGAGGGAACAGTTTTGGTCTTTGTCTTCATTACGCTACGGTATTAGCTCCCTTGGCTCTTATCTCGGAGCTTTTCAGCTACAACAGCCGCAGAATGCCACCTCGCTAACCTCTGTAATTAGGTTAGAAGCATATGAATCACGTGAGACACTCTCCATTTTCCTCACCGTCGGCAAGCGAAAATTTTCTCTCCAGACACATCCGAAGCACATAACGGCAGCGAAACAAACGACGGGAAGAGATCGTCCAGACAATCAATAGTCCAACACTCACGTGACTGGGAAGCCTTTCAAGATGGGGCATCATAATCGTCACTTTGCTGGCGACCCTCACGCGCTAAGTGGAGCGTGGAGCCCCCCATCGAGTACCGCCAAGTAAGCAGCGCCTGGAGCCTTGTATGAATATCGCAGGAACTGATTGACGGGAACAGTTTCTGCGAGGAAGACTACGCCGTTACTCGATATCTTGCCGAGTTTGCCAACACATTGACAAACCTCGCATACGGTATGTCCGCCCCAAGCCCGGCTAAGGAATCAGACGTCGTCCGTCGGAATCCGCATAAAACTCGTGGAATTTGAAGCTTCTCGGCAATGACACTAATACCTGTTAGTCTACTTCGCTCTCCGGTATATGTATGGCCCTGGCAGCCGTCCTTTCGCACCAAAGTCGGATTCCATGTCCCTTTCTCTACTCGTCCTCGGCATCTCATCGTTTCTCTTCCATGCATCCCTTCGCCAAACCCTCCAGTTCGCCGACGAGCTCGCAATGCTTGGACTTGCTTGGTCTCTTCTCCAAGGTACTCTGACGGCTCGACAATCGCCTGGCAATGCTCGTTTTATCAACATCAGCCTAGCTATTATCTTTCCTCTGTTCTCGGCATTCTATGTTTGGGCCGGAAAGATCATCTATCACGCCACAGCATTTGCCATCATCATGGTTCTCATCACACTACGAGGTCACTACCTGTTCCATTGGATTAAGCCCGAGTTCCCGGAAGCTAAGGGTCTCAAGTGGAGAGCCCAAGGGTTGAAAGCTCTCTACATGCTCTTGGCTGGCTATTTCCTCTGGAATATCGACCTTGAGTATTGCGCAGAGCTTAGAAAGCTCAGGGAATGGGCCGGGTTTCCGTGGGCTTTGCTGTTCGAGCTGCATGGATGGTGGCATATCTTGACTGCTATCAGTGCGAGCCAATTCATGGACGTTGTGAGAGAAATGCAGGAAGAATTAAGTAGCGAGAAGGAGGAATGACGGGTATAGGTGTGAGATCATAGAGAAAGATTGGCTTCGCCAGCGGAAACTCCGCAATGGTGGCGCGGAGTTGGGACGTTTGGGCTAGTTCTATCTGGCGAGCGTTCTGGTTTAACCGGAGGAGCCCCGGCTTATCTTCGAGATTCCGGACGTGGGTTGGAATTGTCCTTGGACAGTCATTTGCAAGTAGAGCATAGATACCTTCCTTTTCTTTGCTCACATGTACTTGTGGAAAATCCTGCATTTGAGTCTCTGAATTGGCCAAAAGTACCATCTCCCCGCGGCTCCATACTACGTGGCGATGTAGGCAGTAATGATCTGCAGAGTCTTGAAGTTCAGGCCGACGTGCACAGCTCCCGAATGCTGTGAGCCATCCCCGAACCCGGGAGCTGCGGCACCCGACATGCATCGCTCGGCGTGCGGGTCGCGTCCCGGCGTGGTTTTCCTGTCGCAAACCTCTGCAACATCTGCCCGGCCAACGAGCATGAACGACGTCGTTGTTGCTGCTGCGTCAGGCATCGACGTCTTGATGGGTCGCATTACGATGGCGGCATCGCAGTTCCAGAACCGCACGATGACGTCGCCGAGCCTGGCCGCCGGGGGAACGAGGGCGATCACGTAGCCTGTACCAAGACAGATTCGCGGCTCCTGTTTATCGACCCCCATATCGGCCCAAATCATCTCGTACTCGGCGGCATGGCTGGAGTCCGAGGTCCTGGGCTGGTGGCTATCCCCAACGTGCCATGCCGTGACATGAGGATCACGGATATCCCGGATCCGATCCACGTCTGTCTTCTCCCAGTCCAGTATCTTGGCCGCATACTCCTCGTCGATCCGCCGCAGCGTTTCCAAGTCTTCCGCCTTCTGGTAGTGGTCGACCCAGCAGCTGATCCAGTCCTGCTGCGCGCGGGACGAAGCGACGAGAGAGATGCAATCCGGCCCTAGTGCCAGGATTTCGCCGGCTATGTATCCAACGGCCCTGATCAATGGGGGATTCTTCTGCTCGTCCTGGGCACTATTAGCGCGAGAGCCCCCCCCCCCACTCCAATCCCTCGAGATATAATACGCCCAAGGTATACACGCGACTTACCGCAGTGTGCCCGGAGCCGGCGGATTCCTCGTCCACCTTTTGACCGAGTGCGTCCTGAACTATGCCGGCCGTCCTCACGATGCTGATGCGCCTCTCCTCGTTGAGAGGGGCGTCTACATGTCCACCCACAGCTTGCTCCCGTGCCTTACTCCCGACTCGGATGTGGACGCGGCTCTCGACATTGTTGGCTTGGAAGAACACGAAGCCAACCACGCTAGTCCAGATGTCGTAGAACGAGCGGGAGTAGTCGACCCTGAGTGAACCTCTGCCTCGCCGAGGTTCGGGTAGGGGCTTCAGCCCGGTGCTAAGGGAGTTGATATAATCGGTGAGAGAATCTGCCCTCTCGTCTTGCCCCACAAACGGACAGATGTCGTTGGCACACCCAAGCAGGCCGTACACCTTGTCTCTCAGCTCGGAGCATTGGCTCCTTGCAAATCTCTCGATCATGCGTTCCAGCGTCATCATGTCTGTGTATCTCCTGTCTCTGGTCTCGAGCAGCCGCAGCATTGCTCCGTGCTCATCGGGTACCGGTTGCGGTAGGCTTTGTCCCGCAGCCGGCAGGAAATCCCACCTTCGGAACTCCTCATACGTCCAGATCTCCGATCCGTACAAGAGAACCAGGAATCGCGGCAGGCACGCTTCCTGCACGATCCACAGGCGTGTCCAGTAGCTGCTCTCCGCGATACGGGCAAAAGTACCCGGGTCAGGCTTGGGTGAGCACCGCATCTTACTCGCACCTGCAAGGGCCGCCCCGAAGTGCTGCGTCAGGCCCGCTTTCCACTCGATGGACATGGAACGGAACAGGCTGGCCGTACTACGATTTGGGTAATTCTTGGTGCCGAGCCAGGCCACAACCCTTGTCGCCCGCGTGTATATGAATGACATTAGGGAGACCTGCTGGTTGCGCTCCTTCTCGTCCGCCTGGTTGATGCAAATGGCATCCACCCATACGGAAATGGGGTGTGTGGGCGAGCGCAGATGCAGCAGCGCGAGGTATAGATTGTGTCCGACATGGAACGGTTGATTATTCATCGTGAGAAAGACGGGATCGCTTGTTGTGGTTTGCATCGAGACCGCTCGTTGCCTGGGCAAGACATCCGTCAAGCGCTGGTCGGTCGAACCCGACCCGCGTTCCCCTGGAGGTGTCTGCAACTGACTCCGTAGGCGATTCGGAGAAGTGCTTGGGAAGTGAGGTAAGGGTCCGGCGTCGTTGAGGGAGAGTGAAAGCTTCGAGTTATCTGGATATGAGCTCCCCCATGTGTACGAGAGCGCCACATACTTGGGCCTGTCGCTGAAGGCCGCTGGGGTGAGAGTGCACACCAAAGAATCGAGGAAGTCGCCAGGCTCGACTGCTAGAACGCGAATGGCGTCCACGCCTGCGGGGAGGAGAGGGTATGGAAATGATGTGTTGTGAGGGGGCATGGGTGCAGTTGTGTGTCCGTTGGCACTAATTATGACGGTACAAAACGGCCACTTGCTGGCGATGGAGTAGGATGATGGGGACCGCGTCCTGGAACCACAGGATGGCAAACACTGCCGTCTCGCAGCCAGGACCCAGGCGGGGCAGGTCAGTTGGACCTTCACGTGACGTTAAGCATATGGGGGCTGATACGGACAGGGGACCCAGAACATGATCAGGAGATTAATCGACACAGATTTAGATAATCAGACGGGACTTTTTCACCCCCTAGAGTTCTGACATGAAAATATCGACTTTTCGCGAGGGAACAGTTTTGGTCCCTGTCTTCATTACGCTACGGTATTGGCTCCCTTAGCTCTTGTCTCGGAGCTTTTCAGCTGCAACAGCCGCAGCAGCAACGCCCTATGACATCGGAGCGGAAGGGATGGCATCCAACGGGACCAGGTACGCCTCTTCATTGTCAATTAAACGAGACGGTCCATTCTGCACGTCAAATCTACAAGCATCACAGTAACAGACGCCACGAATATTTGGTTCCATCCTGTTGGAACGCCGCCCGGGGAAATCCGCGGCAGCAGCAACTGCTGCTGCGCAGAAACCAACACACATCTTCTCCTCCTGTTGACAGTGGGCAAGAAAGTGATTGAATTAGCTACAGGATGAAGTCCTCTGAAGAAGGAAAGAAAAGAAGGTTGAAGGCTACAGGCTGTTGACTATGATATCCAAGGTAAACAAAGGAAAACGAATGGCCGAAGGCCGAGGTTGGTACCCCTGACGATACCCCTGAACTAGCCTAAAGCTAACCTCGATATTAACAAGTCTGACACCTCCGTCCATTCCTAGACATCCAACGCTGTTCCTACGTCAGTGACACATGGACGCCATCCGCAGGAGATAAGCCGATAGTGTACGTCTGCCTTTCGGCTCCGACAGGCTCGTTGGGGATTCCAGGGGCAAGCCGAATGTTGGGATACGCTTGAAGAATTTTGATGACAGCGTAGCTTGCTTCCATCAGTGCGAAGTCCTCTGTGCAATGTTAGTGGACTGACAAACAAGGAGCAGGCTAGAGTTCGCTTACTCCCCAGGCAAAGCCTCGGACCGCCATTGAAGTCCACGTAGCCAGCGCCTGGACGGGCCTTCTTCATCAAGTCACCGCCTTCCCATCTCTGCGGGCGAAACACCCTGGGGTCTGGTCCATAAATGGATTCGAGCCGGTGCAGGTGATAGACAGACCAGACGATTCCAGACCCCTTGGGCAGCAGAACGGGTGACTTGCCATCGGGCCCGCCGCCTCGAGGCAAGACCGTGGCTTTGTTGGTGAAGCGGAGATTCATGGGTAATGTGGGGTATAATCGCAAGGCTGCAACTTGTCAACGATCATGTATTAACGCAAAGGGTACCACGGATTCATACTCTCGTTGAGACAGCATCGAAGGAAGGGCAGCTTCTGGATCTGCTCTCGAGTGACATCGCCGTCGGTGGGAACGGAAGCAATCTCTCTCTGCAACCGCTCCAAGACGTCCCGGTTGCGAACCAGATGAAAGCTACGTAGTACGCAAGGTCAGATGAATGCGGAGATAAGACGTGGAGACGTGTGGACTCACAAAGTCCAACACAGCAGACTAGCCGTCGAGTCCCGGCCAGCAACGAGAACGTGCAGCAACTGGTCGCGCACCAGCTCGAAATCTTGCATCTCCTTCCACAAGTCGATGATGAAGGCATACTTCTCGGCGGCCGCCTCCTCGCCGAACTCATCCTTGAACTTGATGGCCTTGGCCGCAAAGAAGGTCGCCCAGTCCCGCACGGCCTTGCAAGCCTTCTTGAACTTGGTGGGGCTGTAGAGCCAAGCGGCGTCGGCAAGCCGGACGCGGATTCCGCACCCAAAAGCAGCATAGTCAAAGTTGTCCCGCACCGCATCGCGCTCCTCCTTGGCCATGCTGCTATGAGGCTCACCGAAGAGGAGCGCCGTGGTGGTGTTGAGGGTGTACTCGAACATGAGCGGCTTCAGGTCCACCCGCCCGTCGACGGCCGCCTCTGCGATGCCAGAGACCAGCTCCTCGACGTGTGGCGCGAAGGCTTGGAGGGTCTGCTTCTGCACACGGGCGAACTGGCGCCGGATGAGCTCTCGGGACCGTTTCCATTCCGCCCCGTCCTGCGCGAAGATGCCCTCGCCGAGCAGCGGGAAACTGGCTAGGCGGCGACTTCCGAGGCCGAAGTCTTCAAAGTTGGTGGAGAGGATGGCCTCGACGTTCTCGGGGTCGGTCGTGAAGTAGCCTGTTGCGCCAAACAGATGAATGCAGCAAGTCCCTGCCATGCCGAAGTACGGTGTCAGGCCTTCGAAGGTGTGGTCACTGAATAGAATGTCGTACTGGCGTTTGAGGAGATCCAGGGCAAGGGGCCATCTGTACGGAACAAACGGGATGACGGGTTCGCAGTGATGCTGGTTCGCAATCGCAGCTTCAAGCTGGACGGCCGTGAAGAAAAATTTCCCGTCAGACTCGGTGCAAGTGCCGAGAAGACATCCTACCGGAGCTGACTCACCTTCTTCCGACTGCTCCTTCCAAGATACACGTATGAGCAGAGGCTCACCACAAGCGTCGCAGCGAGAATGCGCACGGCGACGTGAGAGCCGGCCAAGTTCTCGGCCCCGCTTCCCAGGCCGGCTGACGACGAGTTTTGGGCGATTGACATGCTCACGAGGCGAAGTAATGCCCGTGGTCACAGAAGCGGATTGCAAGGACTTGAACACGGTGAGAAGGGCGACTCCGAGTCCGCAACCGTGTGGTTGTGGTTGTGGTTGTGGTTGTGGTTGCGCCTGCGAAATAAGGCCGGCTACGTACATTGAAGATGCTATTCTAGAGCTCGGAAAATCAGTGGGTACCGACGGCTGGCGGTGCGGAAATCAATGGCCGTTGGGCTAAGCCCAGGCTAGTAATCTTCTCGTGTGAAGTAATGGGAGCATTACTTAAAGAATTAGGACCTTATATAGCTAGCCGCTGTTTCATTATCCCTTTAGGCGTGAATAAGACCACTTTTTAGCGTGGACTCATAATATGACCAGTGAAGTTCTCAACCAGCACTTTAATGAGTAAGTGATGAAATAACGTGTATAAGTTCTTACATACTTTATTTTTAGCTTAATAACAGTGTTATTTACAGTTATTCACAAACTTTAATACCTAAGGTAATCATCATGAATCTAGACCTATATCTTTCTTATACGTAATGCTATAAGTTTCTTTAATTAAGAGCTTTAAAGTTCTTATTTTTAGTTTAATTATTACGATATAAAAGTTAACCTGTTAATGAAGGGCTAAGCAAGCTGTAACTTACACACCTTATTTTATCACCTACTTATCTAGGCTGTGAGTGTTAAGTGACTAAACGTCTCAAAAACGCAACGATTTTAAAATGAGAGGAGCTAATTAGTTATAAACCCTTAAATGCTAAAAGGTAATCTTATTCACGCTTAAAGGGATCTTATTAAAATGTACGATATAGCTACGTGGCTGGAAGGTGGGTCGATGAAATGATAATATGAAATAAATGTGCATTTTCTTATATAAAGTGATTATAAAGTATATATTTTAATGTCCTATCTTATCTTAGCGAGCTTAAACTTCTATTAGGTTAGAACGTGGCACGCTTATAGCGTGCCGGGCGCATGGAGCATTAGTGCTGGCTTTGCCGGCTGGCGCGCACTAGCTAAGGCTATAAACGGCCCGTGCATATATATCTATGGGTCGAAAATTGTTGGAAGTCACGGCTTACTTGCACACGTTCAATTGAGGTCAAAAGTAGTGTCTTTCTTGTGTTCTCTCTCCTGGCTGACCAATTGCTGGCCAGCGCAGTCTATATGGGAGGGAGCTTCGGAACAGCCATTCTATCAACGGATCATCATTTATCCACTTTTGTGGGCCTTCGGGCTGATCGGCCAATTAGACTTCTCTAGCTCCCGGGCGCTCCCTATCTCCTGCGCGGAGCGCTCATTCCATGACTTCCATGGCTTCCATGGCTTCCTATTGGCCAGATCCACTGCTTCCACGCAGTCAATGGGTCTTCCTTTCCTGGGCGCCTCACTGCTTACTCCGGTCAATCCAACACACCCCCTCAGGTGAGCCTGCAGGGCGCGCCTGAACCAGATATGTGAGGCTACTCCCAGTCTTCGTAATCCACAGTTTCCTCTTCGCCAAGGACTTCTTTCCGTCGCTCGGTGATCCTTTCTTCGATATCCTTCAAGTTCATCTGCTCCAGGAAGCTTTCCCATGCTCCCTTTGGCAGTGCTTTGGTCATTCCATCTGCCATCATCTCGGCGCTTTTAGTGTAACAGACTGTGATGTTTCCGTTCTGGACTTCCTAGCGTAACCAGTGGTTATGAATATCCACGTGCCGTAGGTTAGTCTTAAGGGTAGCGATCTCTGCGTTCACCAGCCTGATGGTTTGTAAGTTATCACACTCTATTCGTATGCGTGCGTCGATTTCGACTCCCAGTTCCTTAAGCAATCTGCTCATAAAGAGAGCTTCCTTCGCGGCTTGTGACAGGGCCAGCAGTTCAGCCTCTGTTGTTAACGTTATAACCGTATCTTGCTTGTTAGCTCTCCATCCAATCATCCCTCTAAACAGCTTCATTACGTAGGCTTGAGAGCTCTTTCGATCGTCCGTGTTGTCGGCAAATGAAGCGTCACTAGCGACTCGGAAATCATCTTCTCCGCCGTATTGGAGCGCTAGATACCTCGTTTCCTGTAAGTACAGGAGCACCCTATCTGCCGCGGCCTGGTGTTCAGGTCCAGGATTGGTTGCGTAGCGTGCCAACCTCGAAACAGCGAAGGCAACGTCGGGCCGTGTGATCACTGCTGCGTACAGCAGGGAACCCACTTTCCGCAGGTACGTGATGATGTCGGTCTTGTTGGCTAAGCCTTCGAAAGGGAGGAGCTCTTCTTTAGCCATTAGGGTGCTCGCTGCCTGCTTTGTTTGCGCCAGATTAGCGATCTTCTCGATGTAGGATGATTAGGATAGCTAGATAAGTTTCTTTTCTCTATTTCTAAGCACATTAATGCCTAGAAACCACTGCAGTTCTTTTCCTCCAGTGAGCTCATAGCTTTACTTTAATTGTTCAATCAGGAAGAGGGCTTTAGATCGGTCTTTCTCGTGGAACGCGAGGGTTATGTCGTTAACGTAAAAGAAAAGGAGCACTCCATCCTTACTAAAACAATAGGGTTCATATAGTATCGGTTGGAAACTGAGTTTACGCAGGGTCTGGGTGAGGGATCGCTGCTAAAGTAGTGGTGACCGCCGCAGACCATACAGCGCCTTCCTTAACCTAAGTATTGTTCCAGCCTTTCGATGGCCGGGAGGCATCTTTATGAATACCTCTTCGTCGAGCTTTGCGTTTACGAACGCGTTTACTGCGTCGTATTACAGTAGCTCGAGATCGTATCGGGCGGTAATAGCGATCAGCGTTCGAAAGGACCTTCTTATTAAGGTCGCTGCGTAACTGCTTACGTAAGGGTTAAGAAGCTGCTGGTCGCCTCTTATAACGAGCCTCGCCTTAGCCTTATCGAACCTGTTATGCTTATTAAATTTATACACGTATACTTACTTACAATTTAAGATCTTCTGTCTTTTAGTGCTTAGGTCTTTAAAACTGATTTCCACTTAAGACTTCATGTCCTTATAGCTTTACAAATGTACTTTCTCTGCTTCTTTAAATAGTCTTCTTAAAGGGTGATTCTTAAGCTCTCTATAGCTCTTTAAAGGAGGGGGGAGATCCTTACGATATAGTGACCGAGGCTTCCTTAATAACCTTTTTATAATAGCTTTTATAAGGACCTTCTGTCTTAAATTAACTACCTTTCCTGCCCGGGTCCTTACGAAGAAGGCGCCTTGCTAGCATTCCGTGTAATGTATCTTTAGAGCAGTTAAGGTATGCTTTAACCTTAATTAGCTTGCGCCTAGTTGGCTCTCAGTGCTTATTTCCAGCCTTAATTAGCTTGCGCCTAGCTGTATTCTCTTAACATTACTGTTAAGAACCTTTAACCTTAATTAGCTTACGCTACGGCCTAGTTAAAGTATCGTCTTTTCCTATAACCTTAATTAGCTTACGCCCAGTTAAGGCATTAAGGTTTATTTCCTTTCTTCCCGCCTTAATTAATCCACTGCTTCTTCCTTTTCTATAAAGCGTCCTTTAAGGTCCAGAAAGGGCGGCTTCTTTAGCGAGGTTATTGCAGCTGCTAGCATTGCTGCTGGTAGTAAGGGTGGTGGAGTAGGAAGAAGCTTAAATCTGGCCTTTATATACTCTTTTAACCCCAGCTAATCCCTAAAGCCTTAATTAACTGCTTCTTATAGTCTAGCATTAGTATTCTTAGTCGCTTCTTACGCCTTAGATTCGCTTTCTATAAAGTCCTTTAAGTCTCTTACTTCTTAAAAATCTTCCTTTAATGGTTAGACTTACTTATCTTAGTTTTCTTACTCTCCGTTCTATTAGAGCCATTTGGCTAAGGCTTTTAAATCGACTTGCCGAATATCGTCTCGCATTTTCTAAAGGTTCCCGTTATAAAAGCTTTTCTTATCGACGATCACGTCTCTTATAACCACGACCTTATTAAGCGCTAGGTTCCAGATGCAGTAAACGTTCGTCGAATTATAGCCGATTAAATAGCCGATTTAGGCCTTAGGATTCATACGTTATTTACGGTTTTCCCGCTTCATAGCTTCCGTAATGAGGGCGTAAGCTTTGCAGCTAAATGTCTATAGGTAGGCTTAAGATAGCTTCCTTTACTCCTTATCCTTTAAGTGAAAGCTTTTAAATAGAGTTTTCCATCCATTCTTATATCTTAACGTACGGTTTAACAGATATACCGCAGTTCTTAATATCTCTCTTTAAAGTTAGCTTAAGAGCTTTACTCCTACTCTCATTAAGCGTATCTTATCTGTTACTATACCCCGTAAGCGTTTAGCGCTACTATTTAACGCTTACGTATAAGGAGGTGAAAGCTTAATTCTAATGCTTTAAAGCTTAATAAAGTGTTTCACTTTAGGTTTAATAGTGACCATTTCATTGTTACATTCGATAACTTTAACTTTAATCCCGTATTAGCGTTCTAGTAAGCTTAACAAGATTTTTAGCGCGGTGATGATTAATGCCGCAGTTCGGTCTTTTAAGTAAAAGTCCCACATGTAGCCAGTTATATGACATATTATTAGCATTTAGCTAAAATAGCCTTCTTAATCTTCTTCGTAATCGTGGAAATCGATCGCCAGTCTTTCTCCTGCTCCCTCGCGTAGCTCCTTAAGGTAACGTCTTATTTAACGCTTCATTTTTCCTTATGCGTAAGCGTTACATTCTGCCGTTATAATGCCCTTAATTCGCACCCCTTAAGAACTATTAACAAGGTGCTCGAGAGCTCTTGGACCTAAGTGACCGAGACGGAGGTGCTATCTGAACGCATTTGCTCCTATAAGCCTTCTCTTAGTCTATGTGTTAAATTGGTTCCTACGTGCGTAAAAGGTCGCTTTATTAACGTCTTTTAGGATGTACTTTATTACGAATTGGCCGTGTTGTTCGGTTAAGGCGTATAAGACTGATCCGTTTAATCGTTTTAAGAGCGTGGGATTCAATCTGTTATCTTAATAGAACCCTCTTTTACGTAGCTTTCGTAAGGAAACTAAGTTGCAAGTAATTTCTTCGCAGTACGCCACGTCGTATAAGCGTAAAAGTCTTTTTCTTCCGGCTAGCGTTTGAACCTTAATATCCACTTCGCTATATCCTTAAATCGGTATTTAGTAGTCGCTTGCCTAAATGCAGTCACTTAACGCCGCTCTTCTGAACTTTAAGAAGCGGCTTATTTAGTTAAAGATATAGAGGGTGGATTTAAAGTTAAGTATTACCGAGTGTATAAAAGGGTAAGATTAAGTGGTGAACGCTGCTCCCTTTATAGTTATAAAGCTTGCCTTAATCTCTGCCATCCTCTTAAGCAGTTAGGAGCGCTTTAAAGAGTGCTCCTTCTGCCTCGAATCGTCGATCGAGCTTATAGAATCCTCTTTCTTTGTCTTTTTCTGTTTCCTTAGCTCCTTAATCTCCTTCTTCAGCTTTTCATCCTCTTTAAGGGCCTTATCTGCCTGTTCTTATATCCTTTCAAAGGGTTTAAACCAGTCTGGGGCTAGCTTAAGGAACACGTAGTAGCACCTTTCTAGCGTATAGTAAGGTAGCTTGCACGCACTGCACTTAAGCTTATCCTTAGACTTCTCGCCCGGTAAATGCTTCCTTTTATTGCTTCTCTTCTTTCTGTGGTCTTCTCCCTCGCTCTTATCATCTTATCGCTAGCGATTGTGGAAGGAGCCTTTTCTAACTTCGGGTTTAGTCTTATTATTATTATTCATAGTGAGCAACTGCCTGTTAACTGCGTTAGTAAGTTCGCGGTAGTTAAGAGTACCTCTTTCGATCTTCACGCAGTGTGTTATGTTAAAAGCCTGGATCCAGTACTTCCACTCTAGGTTTGATCCTTTAATCGCCTTTTTAAAGTCGTTAAACCAGTCTTCCGTGTTCTGGACCTTAAGCACAGCATTCTGCCTTACTTTATAAAATGCTTGCTCCCAGTCTAGAATCCACTTGCTTATATCGCGAGGCAGCTTTGTAAGTGGTCTAACTGCTTATTAATAGTTGCTTTAAGCAGACATCCTTTCTTTTACTTCCGTCCTTCCTACTTAAAGCTTTAGGCTGTTATACTATTCTTTAATGCTAGTTCCGGTAAGACATAAGGTTCTAACGAGATATGAGCTGATTGTTATCGTAACCCAGTTCTTAAGGGCTTTAATCCTGTTAGTCTTTTTATCATAGTCGGCTTAATCTTGTTTATAGAGCGAGAGCGCCACTTAGTAGTTTGCTCGTCCTTTAGACGAGAGCTCTGTAATGCTCTGTGGTTCGTTCGGTGGTCCGAGTTCCTTCCTCTTTTCGTATGCGCCCACCTGTGGTCTCTGAGGCTTGGTGAGGAATTCCTCTTGGTCGTAGGTTTCGGGATTGATCTTATCCCACAGTTGGGCTGCGTCTGCCCTGGTTTTGAACTCGTCGTTCCAGTCCTCCCAGTCCTTAGAGCTGGCGAGGAAGATCTTCTTGTCGTTTGTTAACATGGTTGTTATGGTGTTGTTGGGTGCTTGTAAGCGGTAGACAGTGGTGTTAACGCAGGGGAAGTCGTCTGCGAGCTGGGCTCATAACTGTTGGAAGTCACGGCTTACTTGCATACGTTCAATTGAGGTTAAAAGTAGTGTCTTTCTTGTGTTCTCTCTCCTGGCTGACCAATTGCTGGCCAGCGCAGTCTATATGGGAGGGAGCTTCGGAACAGCCATTCTATTAACGGATCATCATTTATCCACTTTTGTGGGCCTTCGGGCTGATCGGCCAATTAGACTTCTCTAGCTCCCGGGCGCTCCCTATCTCCTACGCGGAGCGCCCATTCCATGACTTCAATGGCTTCCATGGCTTCCTATTGGCCAGATCCACTGCTTCCACGCAGTCAATGGGTCTTCCTTTCCTGGGCGCCTCACTGCTTACTCCGGTCAATCCAACAAAAATAGTCTTAGAATCTTAAACTATTATTTTAAACATGAGAGCATAGTTAGCATTACATGTAGCAGTGCGCGTAACTATGAATATAGCTAAGCTGCATGTCACTAAATGTACTAATATAGGTATGCACTTTACGTCTAAAAAATAGTTTAAGACTAAGGTAAATAATTTAGCTATGTTTATTACGTTTTCTTACACAAATTAAAAAAACTAGTTAACTTCACTTACTAATATCTTAACTATAAAATAGATTCTAATACGTGTAAGGATTATGGTGATCCCTTAGCAATGCATCCCAGGTTCTCCAGTGAGTCTTACGGTGAATCACTAGGGTATCTGTTGGATGCACAAGTTGAACTGTGCCCCAGGAAAGGATGTCACGTGACAGGCCGCAGGCAGGAAGCAGTGGAATGAGCGCCTCAGGAATGCGGGCGCATTTGGCCCACAACGCATGGAATGGAGCGCTTCCGGCAGACAAAGAAGCCAATTGGCGCAAACGGAAGGACTGCTCCACAACGCGGGAAAATGATGATCCATTGCTCTCTTCTTTGTTCCAGACCTGTTCATCTAAGCCATCAAACGGCCAGAAACGGCCTGCTAGACAGTTGATCAAGAATAACACCAGTTGACCTCAATTACTACGTGTGCACTGCAAGCCGTGACTTCCAACAGTATCTCCCCATGAATCCTACCGTAATTCACCGTGAAATTCTCCTAGAATTCCACCGTGCTTCACCATGAAATTCCCCGTGAACCCTTTATAGGGATTCACTAAGGACTCTAATAACTTACTGAGTATATATATAAGTAGTTGTTCTTTCATATCCCTTATGAATATGATATCTTATTTACCACTATTAATTCATAAGGTTACCTCCACTCGTTAAGATACGGCGGCCTTTACTTAGCTTACTAGCACTTAAAGATGAGTTATATTAGATTTAGAAGTTAAAATTTATCATCGACGTGTCATGTGAATAATCTATATCTTCTTATAGTTTTTAATTTGCTATAAGTTAACGCGTTAAAGAGGGTTTTTTTTTTCTTAAAAGCTTATATATATTAAAACGCGGGGGCGCTGGTCTGAGATTCTGAGACTTTTGGATTGTTCGTGTTGTGGCCTTTTTCCCACAGCGCCTTTGTTCCCACACACTCTTTGCTCCTGCAGCGAGCGGATCCTGCACCCGTGGAACCCCCTGAATGCACGAGATTGGCGAAAACGCTCTGTCCAATCTAAAGGACGATCCTTAAAAATGGAGTCTAGCTAATGGCATTGTCTCATTACGCTAAGCGTAAGCCCTTTTCTACACCTACACGTAGCCACAAACAGCCACGTCGGGCTCCACGAAAATGCTTCATGTTGATCCCGAAACTACGTACCTAAGGTATGGATGGATGATCCCAAATACGCCCTCTTTGCCCACGTATTTATTATGAGGCAATGAACTGTTTTTTCACCATGTAAACAAGTGCAGCATATGCACCGGAGCTCGACCATACACACTAACTTAATAAAGCATCTTTTTTTGAATGCGAAGTGCCTCATTTTTTACAAGTTACACTGCGCTGCTTCGAAGCGACAAAATTAATCTACTTGCAGCTGGAATCGGACGGTTATGGCAGCTGAAAAGAATTGTTTGTGGGTACACCCGGCGCGGTGTAAGCTACGATAGATAAAGCACTTTGTATCCGTAGTTACACAGTATGCAGAAAATGGTGCGTCATCTACTTCTTTAGAAAGCTAGAGTTCGGGTGCGTATGCTGCATTTTTTTGGCATCGTTGAAAGAGGGCTGTTTGCTTTACGATTCTCGGTTAAATATGCCGAGTTAGGGGATACAATGTATCAGTCTGGGGATTAATTCGTGTTTGCGATCAATATATAGCATTTGCGGTGGTCGCATGCATTCATTCCGCTGCTCCGGGAAGCATCCGACCTCTGAACTCCAGCAGGTGCCGTCTCGTGCCGTCCTCGCCGATTCCACCCTCGCCGATGCACCTAGAGATCCCAGCATGGCTCCCCCGTTCGGAATGTCGGACTCATTCAACAGTCTCGGCGCCGGCAGCTTGCTGAGGGATCTTCAGGCTGCTCTGAGTGCCCTCGAGAATCTCAACACCTCCGGCGCGGAACCCGAAGTGACGAGTGTTGTTGAACAAATTGGCGACCTGGTCGACATAGTCCGTTCATTCGATGATCTCGCGACCAAGGAACGGCGACATCCCTCGGTACACCAGAAATTCCGCTCAGCAAACGGACTGCTCCATCTGCAGTCGGTTCTCGACAGCACGTCGGCGATAATAGACGAGTGCACCCTGTTCATCCGGCCGCTTCAGTCTAGTCTCGAGGCCATCGCACAAGAGAGAGATGGAGCCAGATACGTCACAGCCGAGAGCCGCCTCGAAAACCAGGCCTGGTACAACGAGACATGCCAGGCCTTGACGCTGCTGGCGGAAGTTCTTCGGGCCTTGTTCACAGCCGTCTATTTACTACATTATCAGCATGACTCGAGCGACAACGCCCAGTCTCTCGAGGCGCGATCTTCGACGTCGACGCAACTTCACTTCCAGATCGGGTTGGTCGAGCAGAAACTGCACTTCAACGGCCGTCACGACACAATTGCTGTATGCTCCGAGTCTGGCCCCCTGCACACATGCCACACTAACCCCACGCTTTCTAGGTGCGAAATGCCGTTCGAGCCGCCAGAGCGGTGACAGTGCACATCCCCCCAGTCCCGAACCAGCATTTCGTTATTGCGAGACCAGTCAAACCCTACTTCACCGGCAGGGAGGCCTCGCTCGCTAAGCTGGAAGCTGCATTTCGTGACCCGACGCGGCCCACTCAGCAGAGGTTCGTCATCTACGGACTGGGTGGATCCGGAAAGACGGAGCTGGCTTTCAAGTTTGCGGACGGGCACCGACACAAGTTCTGGGGCGTCTTCTTCGTAGACGGCAGCTCGCAGAAGAACGCGTCCAGCACCTATGCAGAGATTGCCACACTCGGAGGCGTCGAGCCCAACGAGAAGGCGGCCAAGAATTGGCTGATTACCCGAGCCCTTCCGTGGCTGCTGATCATCGACAACGTCGACGACGACGAAATCAATGTTGACGAGCTGCTGCCGCAGGGGACGAAGGGTTGCATCCTCATAACGACGCGGAATCCAGCTCACGTGATCTACGGCAATGTCGGTGACAGATACCTGGAGCTCCTGCCCATGGAGCCTGACGAGGCTGAGACACTCATCATCAAGGCTGCCGAAGAACCGAGGCCGTGGGCCAAGTTAGTAGTGGACTCGGCCCGCTCTATTTGTCACGCTTTAGGATTCCTGCCCCTTGCCCTTGACCAGGCTGCCAAGGCCATACGACATGGCATATGCGAATGGCCGGAATACTTGGATTTTTTCGATCGCCAGATACAACGGATCCGACGCACCCTCCACGGCCGGGGAAGGAGCAATTCGGGGGAGAGGAGGCGAATCGACGACGAAGACAACAGCATGAACGTGTTCTCCACCTACGAAATCCTATACGAATCGCTCGTGTCGTCGCCCAAGGAGAAGTACCAGGACGCGGTCGAGCTGCTCCACGTATTCTCCTACTTTCATTTCCAGAACATCCGGCTGGATACCTTGACCAGGTCGGCCATCAATCCCCTCAAGGAGGAGGCGCAGCAGAGGGAAGACGCCAGACAGGAGAAGGAGCTGCACAAGAAATTGGCGAAGCCACCGCGCACGCCGTGGATCATGTTTTTCCGAGAGCTGAGAGCCGAGGTGAGCTGGAGGTTGGCGACGCCAGCACCCATGCCCGGGGTCCTGAGGAACCGGGACCGCCTCGGCCCAAGTGACCTGGAAGGCGAAGTCCAAGTGCGGCTCCGCCATGCGCTGGGCGTCCTCATAGAGAGGTCGCTGGTGATGAGGCAGGATAGGGCCACGGGCCGATACAGCATGCACCGGCTCGTCCACAAGTGGGTGAGGGAGCGGCCCGAGATGTCTACCTCGCGCCAAGCGCTATGGTGTCAGGTCTCCATGACGACTCTGGCGTCGAGCATTCGCCGACCTCCACACGGCGGCACCAAGGGCGAGAGCCATGCGAGACGCGAGCTCCTCCCCCATATCAGGCACGTCCGTGAATGCCAGGCCGTTATCGAAAGAAGGCTGGAGGAGAACGTGGCAAGGGCGAGGCCTATTTGGCCGGTGAAGAAGAGCTACGGGAGACTCCAGGTTGAGCAGGACGTCCGGTTCAGCCGCGTGTATGCGGAGTCTGGGCACTTCGCCGACGCCCGGGAGCTTCAGGAGAGAGCTGCCGAGTTCGTCTCCAAAAGGCTCGGCCCGGACCACCCCGTCGCGATACAGCTGTCGCTCCTGCTCACCATGACGCTGTGGGAGATGTCCGAAATCGACAAGGCAACGCAGCGGGTACGGCAGGCGCGTCGGCTCTGCGTCAGCACCTGGGGCGAGGACCACCCCTTGACTCTAGACGTCACCGATGCCCTGGGGTCAGCACTCTATCTGAAAGGTAGATGGGCCGAGGCATCGACTCTCCACGCTGGCAATGTGGAGAAGATGAAGAGTTTGTACGGCGAGAAGCACGAGAAGACGCTGAAGTCTATCCGCAACCTGGCGCGATTGCATTTCCGATATATGGACTACGAAAAGGCCACCGAGCTCTACCGGGTAGCCTGGGAGGGGATGAAGGAAACTCTAGGCGAGACTCACCTGGAGACCCTCATCAGCCTGGAGGATCTGGCGATGAGCTACCTTCGATACGAGGACGAGGACGCCGACCCCCACCGAGAGAGGCACCTCGCGCAGAGTCACGAAAGCATGATGTTCGTTTACGAGCAGCGGAAGAAGCTGCTTGGCGAGGAGCAGCATTACACGCTGCTAGCTATCCTCTACCTCGCTCGGCTCAAGTCGTCGGGGATGGGCCGGCACGCGGAGGCGGAGACGATGATAAGGGAAGGGCTCAAGGTTGCTGAGAGAAACATCGGGAAAACGCACATCGCCGTGCTGATGGCGAAGACGATACACGCCGAGGTCCTCACGAAGCTGGGGAGGTTCGCCGAGGCGGAGAGCACTTTCTACATGCTCGTCGACAAGGCGTGGTACAGCCAGCTCGCAGACGAGGACGGCGACCACCCGGATCGGCTCTCGAACCTGTGGCTTCTGGCCCGGTGTCTAGAGGAGCAGGGCAAGCTTGGGCAGGCGCTGAAGATTTGCGAGGAGCTCCTGGCGGGGCTGGCTAGGATCGGCGGGAACGGCTTCGGTATGAGGCATAAGATCCTATCGAGGGTGCAGGAGAAGACTGGCCGGCTGCGGGAGATGGTCCGCGAGGCCGGGAGACTGGAGTGCAGCGGAGGTGCCACCGATAACCTCTATCCCTGAGTGTTCCTGTCCGCTGACACCCGATTTCCAGACCGGCAAGGTCGAACGGGAAAAGGATACCACTCTTGAAGAAAATCAGGCTCCATCTCCTATTCAACCCACTTACAGAATGGATAGACACGACACATATGATGCGAGTCTATATGAACAACAAGAATCTGGAAAAGGGCAGAGATGAGGGTACTCCGGCCTCCAAGGCACAGATCAAGGGCTTTGTGGAGATGTACGGGATCAACATGGACGACTTCGAGCCGTCCGACATCAGCGAGTACAAGACGTTTGAAGACTTCTTCACCCGCAAGCACAAGCCCGGCACTCGGCCGATACATGCTAAAGATGACGCCTCCAAAGCTGTTCGCGGTGGCCGATTCGCGGGTCGTCGTCTACGATACAGTTGCCGAGAGCAAGAGGCTGTGGATCAAAGGAAGTGACTTCAGCATCGCGGCGCTGGTCATGGACACGAAGCTGGGAAAGCAGTTTGCCGACGGTGCGGTGGCCAGCTTCCGGCTGTCGCCGCAGGACTACCACCGCTACCACTCTCCCGTGACGGGCAAGCTCAAGCTGTTCAGGAGCATGCCGGGTGATTACTACGACGTCGACCCTGTAGCGCTGCGGAGCAGAGTGGACATTCTGACGCGGAATGCGAGGGATTATCACCATCGAGACCGAGGAGTTTGGCGATGTGCTGTTTGTGGCCATTGGCTCGACTCAGGTTGGATCTGTTCAGTAAGTTATTGCACTTTCCTCCGATTGTCAAGATGTCGCTGACATGTTTTGCGCAGGTTCCACGAGAAATATCAGAAGGAGGGGACAGAAGTCACCAAGGGTGACGAGATTGGCTTCTTCCAGTTCGGCGGTTCGTCCATCATTGTCGCATTCGAACCAGGAAGAGTCAAGTTCGACCCGGACCTGCTGAAGTGGAGCAAGCAGGAGGTGCAAGTCTCGGTCGAGGTGGGCATGAGTCTTGGGTCGTCCGCGAAATAGGGCGTCGGAGAAAAGATTCTGGGGAAAGTGTTTCAAGAAATGACTCGACTGGTAACGTTTCCGCCGTCAGGCCGATCATCAGCCAGGATACGCATCCTTCAGCACTCGCGGGCCGATCGGGCTTATACAAGCATGTCGGACATTTCCGGCGTGTCGGCAGTGCGGGCGATGCCGCTGACGAAGCGGAAGGTGGCGGTCGTTCTGGTTCCTTCTAGGCACCCGACCACGGCATTGGAGTTCTGGGATGAGTATGCGTTGCGTGTACACGGTGCAGTTTTCATGGATACCCGGCCTTAAGGTCCATGTAGATAGCGGTAGGATAGATCTTCCGCCAGGACCAAGATTACGATGACGCATCGTCCACAATTGCAAAACACCGTCGCATTTCGTCCGTCCGCAGAACCAGGTTTCGCTCGCAAGTGGATCTATCATTCGGTACGCCAGCCCGGCGATCCAGCCTGTCCGCAACTGCCAGATGGAGCAGAGTCTGCGGAGATCCAGATCGTCTGTCATTCTTTGTCTGGTTGTTTCGCGGTTGCGAAGGTCACCAGATCGGTTGGGACAAGTTGGAGAATGCAACGCTCAGTCGGTCGTTTCAACCGATATGTGAAAGACTTATAGGTCATTTTCCATCAGATAAGCATTTGTGAGCACCCCGCTTCCCGGTTGTCTGTGGTGCGAGGGGTAGGATTTGACCTTCCAAAGGGGCAGATCGCTCCGCATTTGCTGTTCCCAGTCAATGCCATTCAATGCTCGGCGTCCGAACGGGCAATTCGACGGTGTCAGAAGGTGACTTGCATGCGCTGTATGCCAAGACCAAGGTCCACAGCGCAGTCCCAGGTGGTATCAAACTCCACTTACCGAAGCAACAACAGCCCAAGGACGACCAATTATAAGGCTGACGCAATATCGACCTTCCGCGTAAACGGGCATCCCTTCAAATTAACCTTCCAAATTGAAAATTCCTCCATACAGAAGGTCAAGACTGGGGTGGTGCATCAGCATCACGAAACCTGACGGGTAAATGTTTTTCTCTTTTTCGAGTCTGGACGAATCGGTGGTAGTTCAATCTCCGGGAACAAAAATGTTGATCTTGCCTTGTGATGGCCTCTAACCTGATTCTTAGTGCTTTGCCAGTGTTGCATGTGATTTGCCTTTATATATGAGTAGTTAGTTCCCCAGATCGTCGCTCCTAAAATACGCTAGGTTAATATCTCTTATCCATATTGCCAAATACCGAGCACTCCATGGTTGCATTCTTTTAGTGTTCTATATTCTCCGAGATCAACATCGACACCACAACATTCAGATTAGCAACGCATCAAACTGAACCTAGCAACATCACGTTTTTTTTTCACTGTCAAACAATGGCGCGCATAACATCCCTACTCCTACTCGCTGCAACAGCGACAGCACAGGTGACCACATTACTGAAAGGCCAGGGCGAGATCCACGTGCTGAACAGCTCATCCCTGACGGATGCTTCTCCGGCCGACAAGATCGGCTGTCTCGACGAGGGTGGCATGTTGACCATGGGCGACTGCGCCGTGTTTACAAGGCTCGACAGCTACCCTAACACGATGTCGTCGACGGCCGGGAACTGCACCTTCTCGAACCAAAACATGCCGGTCAACTCGGACAGCGTCTACGGCAATAACAGCCACGCCTGGTCGTGCATGTCTGACCACGTGGGGGTTATTTCTGATCAGCTTTATACTGTGGTAAGTAGTACAGTACCTCGGTGTGGGGTGGGGTGAACACCTCAAGAAAAGGGGGTTTACCCATACATGACGTAATAAAATATTAAAAATGGGGTGGGACACTAATGAGGTACATTTATTACTTATAGAATGGATTCAAGTACCCGTTCCTCTGCAACATGGACGTCGACTGCTTCTACGACATCAAGACGGGCCCCTCGGACGCGGACGACTACATCCCCGTCTGGCAGTACTTCTGGGGCAGCCAGCAGATGGGCATCACTCCGGGCCACGTGCAGGCCATGTGGCTTTGGGTGCCTGTTAATTCTTCTTCGACCTCGAGCTGATCGGTTCGGTCGGTCGGCCGGCCGGTCGGTTTTTTAAAGTTGTCATTGGGTCGCTCATTGGTTTTGCTCTGGATAAGGTACCTCAATAAGAATCAAGGTACATGTAGTTTGAGTTCTTGATATATATATTTTGAGTACCTGGGCTGGGCGAGCATGAGGGCGGGATGATGAGTGTGCTCTCACGTAATAACTCATATATGACCCTGGTACCTGATAAATTTTCACCTCGTTTGCATATATTTTCAATGTACATACACGCATATTCCTTCGTCATTTACGTACACGATGAATCACGTTCAGGCACCTATCAAACCAGATCTTTGAGTGTTCCAGCTCTCTGTGAACGTCAATCACCCACCGGGGAAAAGAATCCGCAATAACAATTAACCTGGTGAGTCCAGCAAAGACTACAGGTACAGGTAGATCTTGGTGGCACTTCACTTGTTATGCTGCCCGAGGGCCTAAGCAGGGCGAGGGAGTCGTTTTCAGCTCGGGAAATCTACAACAGTAATACTAAAAGCCCTCTTTGGAATTCATCCCTGAGTTCGTTATTTCCCAGTTCCCTTCCCCTTCTTGCTCTTCTTTCCCCCTTCTTCCTTCTGATCTCGCTGCGCCTGCTTCTCTGCGGCGTTGGCGCAATAAGGGCACCCCGAGCTGTATGCAGGCGCATAGGCTCTGTTGCATACATTGCAATCAACGAGATGGCCCTGCGTCTTGCATCTTGACTTTGCGCTCTTCTTGCAGACCGGGCTAATACATGTCATGTAAGAGATGTCTCTTTGTAAGTACCTAGGTAGCATGCTCACCAATGATGGGTACTGCTACCTGCCTCGAGCATGGTTGCAACGACGTGACGTGCGTTAGGCAAGTACGAAATGGGAATTGAGTCTTTGGCTCGACGGAAATAGCTTCGTGTAGTGTGGGGCTGGAACTTTAATTAATGGATACGTTGTAACTATGTAGATAGCATTTAATCATTATCGCTCAGATCGAGACGGGCATTATATAGCTAAGGTTTACTACTTAGGATATCATGTCCACCGCAGTCTCAAGCAAGAGTCAAAATCTGAACGATGTTGGGCCGTTGGGCGGTACATCCCGCCTTGTGAATTTCATTGGCCAGGCTTTGACGGGGATCGAGATGGTTGATCCCTTTTGGGCATGAACAAGTGCACTTTTTATTCCGAAGTCAAGATGCATGTTCGCGGGAGAGGGGTCGGGCTCGCCGCGTAATAATCGCACAATACCCGACCTACCTTGCTTGCGCTGTCGCATAGGGCGTGGACCCACAATACGACTAGTCTACTTCTCAACTAGCGCTTTGGGCCGCTAGTACGTACTAGGTAACCGGACGTCTCGAAAAAGCCAACATTTTTAAGCAAGGGGAGCCGATTGGCTATTGAAACCTGTTGTTAAAAAAGTGCACTTGTTCACGCCCAAAGGGATGAGGCGGAGTGAAACGAGGCCAAAGAGTAGGCCTTGCATTTTGCTATTTATTAAGTAATATGGTTGATAGATGTGGGGGTGGTGCGACTTTGGGCGCCGATTTGCTGTATGGGTTGCTCGTATTGAATTGGGGGAGTGCAACAACCCCAAGTGTGACTGAGCGCAGGTCGTGTGCCCAGTCTGTGTGTGGTGTGTCTGCAGGTCGCCTGAAAGGCCTCCTGCAGTGTGATGGAGCTCTACACGAGAACGCAAGTTCTGGTCAAAAACGCAACCAGAATGTGTGAACAAAGGTACTCGCTGTCTGATCAGACGGCGAGCAGTAAAGATAGATGAAACAAGTCGCAAGGTCACAAATGCCAATATCCAAGATCCAATGAGACGGAAACCAAGACCGCTGGCCTTCTTCATTGAATATGGGCGTGGAAGCCCCTACTTATAACGTTAGCCGTGTGGCTAGTAACTACAGTGCGAAAACCAAGACAAGAAAAAAGAAAAGGAGGGTAAATGCTCACTCCCCGAGTCAGTACGTATGGGACACGAAAAGCCGGTGCTCGTGTGATACGCTGTAACCCCTCTCTACTGTGTAATAAAGGACTTTTAATCGCCACACTGTAATTTCCTAATAGGGCAGGCGGTGAATTCTTTCTGCCGACCAAAAAAATATCACATCCACAACCCCATCGCCCTCCTGCAACGAAAACTGGACCACCGCGCTCCAACGCAGCGCTGTAGGTTCTACCCCGGCCGTTTTGTATATATGTGAGCTAACGTCATATATTACAGACTGAGCGAAAAAAACGATGGCCTAGGCCCTCTGCGCGGCCAAGATTCGATAGATTCCGACCCCATGCCCGCGGGGCCCCAGGGCCCTAGGGCCAGTCCCAGCAAGCCCCACCTGCCTGCCTGCCACGCACCGATTGCTGGCCGGGCTGGTTTATTCGACCTGTCAAGAGCTAAAGAATAACCTAGAGAAGATGTTACTGAAGTAGAAGGCCCGCAACCGTCGAAGCGAGCGCGTGGCTCCACTGCGCGTGGCAGACGGATGCCACGGCGGGCCCCGGAGGCGCCTACAGCCGACACTCCGGTGGAGGCGCACACCCAGCAACAGGACAGCCAGGCGGGCAATATCCAGTCGACCAGCGTCGTAAACACGGGCTGGGCGGAGTCGTTGACCGACGAAGGGCGCGTTGAGGTGGAATTGCTGTCTTCTGAGCCTTCTGAGCCTTCTGACAGCGACTCCAGGGCCCTCTAAGGGCCAATAGCCATGCAATGTGTGTTGTGTTGAAGGTAGAAAGGGGCTGGTGTTGGCGTGGGTCGGGGAGTCAGGCACTCACCGCCTGCTGCATTAGGAAAATACGGTGCGGCGATTAATTAAAAAAAAACTACGGTGTGAGGATGAAAAGTCCTCTAAAGACCAAGGTATATCGATGGTAGCCTTTGCTTTGCACTGCTGGCGTGCGATGACTTGGACGTAATTGCTCGTTTATCCGATCTCGACCCCCTGCAAGATTTTGGCGGCGGTGTGTTAATAGGAGCCTTCATGAGCCTGGATGTGGTTAACAACGACTGACTCACCTGACGAACGTCGCAAGATGAAACCTTCAAAAACTGTCGGAGGATGTTAAAGAGAACATAACCATAAATTTGTAACGAACTGTAATTGCCTAGTGGCCTTGAAAATTTTGATGAGAAGACTGGACATAAGCTACGGGGACATAAGGCAGCCCAGAGCTTTCTTCAAGTTACCCCAGTCGTCTTCGCTCAGATTATCCGTTCCCACGTCGTACAGGATGTCCAATGCATCCACCTCGTCTCCCTGAGTTACCTGTACGAGTTTTCGACAAATCTCGAGCCTGTGGCGTCGGTTCAGAGCCGCTATCCAAACTGCCTCCCAGATTTGCGACTTTTGGGTATACTTCCAATCTCCTTTCCCCCCAAGGGCAGCTCCCATTTCCCGGTTGTAATGTTTTCTGTATCGCTCCAGCTCTTCGGGCGAATTCTCAGAATCTGTCAGTTTTGGCCACCCATACATAAGAGGGTCCCAGTCGCGAGTGATCCAGCTGGGGTACCGACAGTATCCGACACATCGGGGTACTGTCTGGATATGATCCAAGTCAATGATGCCTGTAACAGTACCATCCTCATCGACTATGACATTTTGTGAGTCCAAGTCAGGGATTGACAGCACAAAGCCTTCGGAAGGATCGTGAATGGGGAGGTGAGGCATCATAACCTCCATGAGCTTAGCTTCCGCAACTCCCCAAGGGTCCTCCGACTTCTTGGTATCGTCTTCATCGTAATGTTGCTGTAGGTAACTACGGCTGTCCTCGAACGGTCCAGACGCTACGACAGCGAGAGAACCGTCATCATTCTCCTCCCAGTCGTAGCAGGGACCGATACTAGGCACTATGTCGTCCTCGTTTGTGTGGAGTGATCCGATTTTGTCAAACTTGAACTGGGATAATTGTGCCAGGAGATGAGCGAGAGAGGTCAAAATTTTCATGCGTCGTTCTTCGAGAGATACGGGCCCTGTCGCGTCGAACCACGCCTTGGATACCGTCTTCCCGCTTATGAAGTTCATACAGATGTATGGTGCTTCAATCTCGTTATTGGTCGTGGTATCGAAGGCGTAGATTTCTGGAACTGGAATCGAAGTTTGGCTCGCAATGAGACGGAGAGTAGTGACTTGGGACTCGAGAGCACGCGCAGCCGTCTCGGTCAGTCCATCTCCCCACCCAGAAGCAGGGATGCGAATAACAAGCTTGAAGCTGTCCAGTTGGATGATGTGAACAAGGTTGTATGAGCCGCCGATTCGAGCGATGATGTTGCCTGTGGAAGTAGCAACCCCGAAGACCCGATGGCGGATGCTTTTCGCCAACCGGAAGAGGGAGTCTGGTGGGATGGAGACCAGAGGACCGAAGACCTCACTGTCTATGTCATTGTCACTGCTGTTCTGGCTCATTGGAGACAAGGAAGTTTTTGAAAGCTTGTTGCTATTTTCGGGTTGTCGTTGTGATGGGTTCAAAAAATAAAAGGGAAAGGATGTCACAGTCGGGCTTTTAGGCCCAGATCGGCCATACCGGCCATCGTCGTTTTCCGCGGTAAATGCTGCCAAAAAGATACTTCTGCGCCAAGACGATCTAGTCAATGTACCGCAGTAACGCATTTAATCCCTGTCGCTTCAAATCAAGAGAGATACTGTGCGAGTACTGTGCGAGTACTCTGTGAATATGCCGCAGGGTTAGGGTTGTGTATAAGTGCGCAGCATTGACAGCGACACAAGCAGCAATGACGACGTGCTCGAAGACGATCTGGACGTTCTGGCGACGACCGTGGACAGGAACACTCTGGAGATGCACCCAATGGTGCAGTTCTGCACGCAAGAATGGCTTTCCTCTACCGGCGGGGCGCCACGGCGAAGCGGGCGTTCTTCCGTGTCATGTCCAGGGAGTATCCCATGGGGAGGTACTGGACGACGTGCCGTGCGCTAGATCCGCATATTGAGCCCTTCGAGGAGGGAGAACCAGAAGACGAGGGCGAGGGCGAAGACATGGCGGCGGTGTTGACGTGCGCAGGGTATTACCGATCGATGATAGGGTCGTATAAAGCAGGCGAGAGAATGTTGCGAAAGGCGGTTCACCTGCGAGAGATAATTCTGGGCCTCGAGAATTCGGCCACACTTACGAGCGTCGGCACTCTTGGGTTGGTGCTGCAACAGCAGGGCGAGTACGAAGAGGGGGAGGAGATGCATCGGCGGGCGCTGGAGGGCCGGGAGAAGGCGCTGGGGGCGGAGCATCCCGACACGCTCACGAGCGTCAACAATCTTGGAGGGGTGCTTGGAGATTAGGGCAAGTACGACGAGGCGGAGGGGATGCATCGGCGGGCGCTCGAGGGCTGGGAGAAGGCACTGGGGGCGGAGCATCCCTGGACGCTCACGAGTGTCAACAATCTTGGGAAGGTGCTGCGTGCTCAGGGCAAGTACGGCGAGGCGGAGGAGATGCATCGGCGGGCGCTAGAGGGTTATGAGAAGGCGCTTGGCGCGGAGCATCCCGACACGCTCACGAGCACATGGGGGCTGGGTCATCTTCTGCGCAGCCAGTCGCGTTTACACGAGTCGGAGTGTTTGTACGACAGAGCCTGGGAGTGGTTTCATGCAGTCCTAGGATCAGACCATCCGACTACCGTAGCCTGTGGTCAAGAGCGCTCGTCGTTGAAGCAGGAGATGGAAGAGCAGTTGGAAGACGCTCGTCTCTGGGTCGCTGAGCTTTCGCTCGCCTCGCAGGAACCGTAGAACAGATGTTGTTCATCAGGACCATTTTACACGCAAGATGGCCTTTTTGCATCCTGCCGACCGTCTTCGGCCAGGCCAATGGCTCGATGAAAGAAAATGCGCATAACAAGCACCTTTTTGTACCTTTTTTATTCGTACAGTGGGCGGAAAACAGTATTTACCGCGGATTTTAACTGCTTGAATTTAAGCATTTTTCTGTAAAAATTCCGCTGCCCGATTAGGTAAAGCGCGCTCGAAAAATGGTCTTGGCAGGCCTGTGCAAGATCACGTGACAGCATTTGCCGCGGAAGGTTCCGAGTCGTGGCCCGGGAGCGCCCACCCATTCACTGTTAAGAACCAGATGTATCCCGAATTTCTGCCTGCCTGCCTGCTCCCACTGACAGGCATTAATTACACTACGTAGTCACTGAGTCAGATAGTGCACCCGCGCTGTCCATGAGGTACGTAGTAAGCAATCTCGTGGTCCTGGTTGTTGGCGTCTGCGGGTAAGTTCCCTGGTAGCACTAACACTCCCAAACTGCCAGTGCCCGGAACTTGTAATAATGCCCTCCACCCCCCGCTGGCAGCGCCCCTGAAGTTGGCGGTCTGGTTGGACATTGTGCGCCTCCAAACGAAAAAAGAAAACCAAAAAACCAAAAAAACCAAAAGAAAAGATCAATCACACTCCACTGCTGACACAACTTCCCGACTTTCAAGAATGAATGTCAGGTTTTTATTTATGCGACCATGTAATAAGGCGACGGTATTACCGCATGCCGAGATAATTTTGGTAAGGTAGGGGGAGGGGGAGGTGATACTATCCGGCGGGGCCTTAAACCACCCCTTTTCCTTCTTGTTTAGTTGTTTATATACAATACTCAACTACATGTAGGTATTAAACATGTACCACGAAACCTGCGCCGCTCTCTACCATGACTGGATACAGATACAGGTACAGGTACGTAAAAGATTAATCATCAAGGAGAAACAGCGGTAGGAAACATCTCCGTACACCCGCCCCTGTTGATATCACTGCCGCCATTACTACTCATCCACAGCTGCACGCCGCAGTACAGGATCTGCGTCCTGCCAGCGGCGTTCATCGTGATCTCCCCCGTGTTCGAATCTACACACGCCTGGATGAAGGACACGGCGCCGCCGGCGGCAATGGTGTTGCTGATGGTCGTGTAGGACGCAACGAAAGCCAGCTCGCTGCTGCCGCTGGCGGCCGTCGAGACGTAGGCGTAAAAGGTGTACGTCCACGGGGAGACCTTGTTCGCCAGGTAGAGATAGCCGTTGGCGTCGATGGACCAGATGTACTTTTGCTGGACGGCGGTGGAGGTGGAGGTGGATGCGGACGTCCACAACAGAGTGCCGGAAGTGGCGACCCCCTGGCTGTCCCAGATGTACAGCGGGGAGGAGTTGTAGTCGGTTGCCAGGGCGAGGAAGGTTGGTGTTGCCAGACACGAGGCGGAGGCGGAGGAGGGCGCGACGCTGACACTGGTAGTGACGGTGAGCAGGGTCGTGGCGGTCACTGACACGTCATCTGTCTCGGTGGTGGCTGTGGTCGCGGTAACGGAAAAGACGTCAGTCTCGGTCGAGGAGGTGGTGTCAGTGACGGAGATGATATCGGTCGACGTAGTTGATGTGGTCACTGTCACTGACACGTAGTCGGTTGCGGTAGTCGAGGTGGCAATCGTCACCGAAACATAAGCAGTCTCGGTGCTGGAGAGCGTCTCGGAGACGGTGTTTGTCCAAGTGCTGGTCTCGGTAACCGTCACGGTCGTCAATGGCGAAGGAACCGTGATTACGGTCGGCGTGACCCCAACGCAAGAGCAGGCCGACACGTACTTGGCCCACGACGAGCAGGCCGAGGCGTAGGTCGGGTAGGCCGTCGACGACTGGGTGGTCCTCTTGTTGCACTTGATCTCCCGAGCCTTCTTGTTCTTCTTGCCGACCCGGGGAGGCTCGGTTGTGGCTGAGCTGACGGTCACAGTTGCGTAGTCGGTCTCGGTAGAGGCGGTGATCGTCTCGAGGTCAGTGTAGACGTCCGTCTCGGTAGAAGCCGTGATAAAGGAGCTGACGGTAAAGAGATCTGTTTCCGTCGACGCGGTTGCTGTCGTGCTCTCAGTGAAGAATAGCGTTTCGGTAGATGCCGTGACCGTGGAACTCTCTGCAAAGTAGAGTGTCTCGGTAGACGCTGTCACTGTCTCGCTGTCCGCGAAGAGGTCCGACACGGTGACCGTTGTTGACACTGTTGCTGGGACAGTAACGGTCGTCGTAATCGTGCTGGATGCCAAGTGTTAGCGTCTAGCGGTCCGCAAACAGCCGCATTTGGGCTTACCTCGTGGCCGGCGTGATCGTGGTGGCCAGGTATGATGAACAATCCTCAACACCATGTCTGGTTGTGAACGCGGACGCAATGACAGCTGTGATAGAGCGCAGTCAGTTGGCCGATCACTCAGTCCTCTTTCTTTCCATTCATAACCCATACCTCTCAGACAGTTGTTGCTGTTGCAGCCGGCCGAGACCAGACCAGCCAAGCCAGACAACACCGCGATATGTTGTCTCATCGTGATGACCGAAGTATGAATGATTGTACTGGTCAAGCCCTTTTCCAAATCGACAATTGCCAAGGAGCGCCGCAATCGTCACAAAAGAGCCGCCTGACAATATTGCTATCTAGGGACGAGCTATGTATTTATTTCACATCATCCCTGTTCACATCCTAATCCTCTCAATGGTTCCCTGGCCTGACACGTTGTGTCTGGGCGCTAAGCATTTGATCCCCGGCGCGCATCTTCAGCTGGTTCATTTCCTGGGGATCTGTTATGGCGCTGATATTCCCTATCAGGAAGTCCATTCATGGGTAGTAGACGGGGATAAGCAGGGTATCGCTGTCTGGGAGTTCGCTCCTTCGTGATCCGACAGTTTGGTGCGCGGCGCGACGGCGTGGCGCTGGCCGCTGAAGGTCGGTGAATGTGGGGGTGCCGCATTATGAACGGGCCCTGATAGGGCAGATTAGGTACCCTGGGATGTGCAAAGCTTTTTAGTCGGCGGGTCAAAATCGATAGTGTCGTCGATAGACCGTTCAGCTCTCCCGAAATTCCTCTAGAACCCAAACTGTCGTTGGGACCTGATTTTATCAGGGATTGTTTGGCGGTTTGAACCGTTGATACCATGCATGAATCAAGAGATTGATATTGTGGGACCCGGGACGCCCGATAGTTCTTGGTCCAATTTTTTTTCGGTCAGGCTTTGAGCCGACTTCCCAAAAAGCAGGACGGGACGACAGGTTGGTAGTTCAGACCGGCGCCTGTCTGGTGGCCCTCCCGGATGCTCCTCGACATCTTTGATGCAAATCATCGCAAGACCTACCGTTGTTTAGCCTTCTAAATTGTGCAGCATCTATCCCATATAATTAAGACGTCGAGTAAAAATGCATGTAAAAGAATTATGAATCATTCCTCGTTAATGTCACTAACAAAACAGGTACTCTTAATGAAGAACAGACAATAGAATTCCTAAATTATTCAATTCCCAAAACTCTCGGATAACTACCTCTTTATTGGCGGTTTGGAGTTCAAATGCAAGGCATATGGTAGTTAGTGTTAGCAGCGAGAAGGCTCCGCGAAAGGAAACCACTTAGGTAGTCTAACAGTTGGGACACCGCCTAATCCCGAAGTGGCTTAAGAAGTACCCCATATATATATGGAACTTTACCACCCCACTATTTCAGCGAAGTAGCTTCACACAATGCATTTCATAGGATGAAACCTTACCAGCTCGTCTGGTCTTCGCTTTTTGTCCTTTTTAACCTATCAACTTCTCATCCTCGGTTTACTTTAATGTTTCTTTCTCTTTCTCTGTGCAGTGTGCGATGCTGTCCTCGTCCGTCCATGTATGTGGTCGTTTTGTTTGGACGGATTGCTTAATCGGCAGTGCGTCTGAACGCTGGCTAGCAGGTGGCGAGTTCGAATCTGAATTGGGCCACATGTCAGAAGCTTTTTATATCTACTATCTACCTAGTTTGTCCATTTACTTTACTCTCTTTCTCTTTCGGCTTTTTATTTTACTCCTAGCTAGGATACCGGAGGCATACTAGCTTAGACGAGTGACGTTGCATTTTGCGCTGCATCTTAACGAGGTAATTACCTCGAAGGTTGAGATGGAAAGCACCTAATTAACAATTGACAATGGAACAAACTTAAGTTCGCCATGAAAAAATAGTCACCACTCTACTAATATAATAAATACATTTACTTTTAAAGCTTGCTCTTCTCCGCAATAAGCGTATACCCTCCAGGCGTGCTCTTAATTAACGGATCTATCAATATCCTCCACGCTGTTCACGCCCGCCACGTTCATGACGATGTCCAGATCGGCCAGAAGGCCCTTCATGACGTGCCTGACCCCGTGCTCTCCTATGATGCTCAGCCCCCAGATCCACAGCCGTCCGACAAACACGAATCTCGCCCCGAGCGCCAGCGCCTTCACCACATCGGCCGCGCCGCGCACCCCCCGAATCGTACATGACCGTCAGCTTGTCCCCTACCGCAGGCGCGATCTTCTCTCCAGCGCATCGAGCGACCCGATCGGCCCCGTCCACCTGCCGGCCCGCATGGTTGCTGACCACAATCCCCTCGAACCCCAGGTCCGCAGCCTTCTCGGCGTCATCCACCCTCTGTAATTATGCCCTTGATCATGAACGGCTTGCCCCTAGAGATCGCCTGCCCATTTCCGCCGCGCCCAGACGGCCTTGTCCCAGTCCCACGCCCTGCCGTGCCAGACGTTGTCGATCCACAGGGCGCCCGCCCTTTTCAGGTTCCCTTTCCGGGTCTCCTTCAACCTCTGCTTGAACACCGGATCGGTCAAGCCCAGGTCAGCGCCCATGCCGCGGTAGAACGCATAGTTGCTCGTCGCCACGTCGTCGTGCCGCCAGGCAAGTTGCCACGTGTCAGTCGTTAAAATACACGCGGTAAAACCCGGAGTCGTGCGGCATGTAGGATTGGAACCAACCACCGTGCGGCCCTGGACAATCTTGTCTGGGCCCCCCACCAGAAAGTTGGGAGGAGGTGGCGGAGCGCTGTGCTCGGCCGGCCGGCGTCATGGCGCCGCAGCTACGTCCTCTATCGAGGTGCTGCCGGCTGTGGATAACGCGTAGGGGAGGCCCAGCTCGCCGGCGACCTTGGCGACGGGTGACTCCCCCTGCCCACGGGGGCGAAGCCGATCGGCGCGGACACGGGCTCGCCGAAGATGGTGCGGGCGCTGGCGTCGACCAGCTGCCGGGGCGCGATCTTGTGCCGGAAGAATAAGTTAAAGCACCCATTAGTAGGACACCCCCACAACTCGGACACTCTCCCCACATCAAACCCAAAACAGTCTTTCAGCCACAACTTTATCAATTTAAGGTTTAAAAATACAATAAAAATACCAATCTGACGCTTAGAAGTTAGAGTCTTCGCTATCGTCATACATTTTTATAGCCCGCTACGTAAGACCCCGTGTTCAGCTAGAACGTCGTATAAATTCGATGTCCACCTCCTCTACCTCCCATGTAAGTAAAATGCTTCGTTATTACGTTAAGACTTCCGCTATTATTATAAAACGTTAATTTAAGTCTTATTAATTAACCTTCTTTCTTTTTTTTAAACTTAATGCTTTTAAACGCTCTTAAAAGCTAGCTAATTCCTTATATACTATAATAATTTCGGTTAATATATTATATAAATATTTATGTAATTTTCGCTTACGTTAACGTTAAAATATAACATTAAAAGTTATATTTAATAAATTTAATAAATTTTAATTATATTTTAGCATAATAATTAAAAGCTTTTAAGGTCGTTAAGTGTGTTAAGAGGTCGATAAAGTTAATATAATAAATATAATAACTTAACGGCTATTTAAAGCTTTAAGCTAATTCTTTAAAAATAATTTAATCTCTTATTAACCTACCTTAATAATATAATTTTAAAGACCTTTTAAGCGGGTGGTAGCATAATATTTTAAGAAGTTAGCCTTATTAATAAGGGAGTAGTTACTTAATTTTATAAGTTGTTAAAGATATTTATGATAAGCTATCTTTAATAAGGAAAACACGCTTATATTTAACGGCTAAAGAATATAAGAGTTAGAAGTAAAAAGAAATAATAAGTAAATATTATTTTTAAAGTAAGCCGTTATATATTTATCAGTTAAATATAATTTATAACTATCGATAATAAAAAGGCGGGCTTTTAATAAGTTATTTAATTAAGTCTTTAAGATAAATACTTTTTTTTAATTATTTTAAAGTAATAACGTTACTTATTTAACTGTTTTTAAACGTAATAAAATATTAAAGCTATTTAAATTAAGCTTTAAACTATTATATTTAAACGTTACCACCTTTAAAAATAATGCTTAATATAAAGGTCTTTCTTATAGCTGATACATACTTTAAAATAGTTAATTAAGCGCGTAAGCTTTATTATTTAACGTAAATAAAGTTAAGATTAACTTAATTATTACTAATAACTAATTTATTAACTTTTATACTTTTTATAATACTTACTTCATTTATATTATACCGGTTCTTAAAAAGAATTTATTAATACTATTTATTAAGGAGACTCTACTCTCTACCTTATTATGGAGGGGGCTTTTAGTAAAAGAGAGTTTTAATTTAAAATTTCACGTCGTTAAGAATCTTAATTACATGTTAACTTTTACTTTTCTTTAGTTCATTAAAATATAAAGGGTTTTTACTTATATATTATATTTATTCTTCTTTTTTTTAAAATTTTTTTTTTTTTTAATAATTATACTAGTTTTTTTATTTACGAACTATATGGTTTTAAAAGAGATTAAGTTTAAACTTTACCGGGATAGATAATATAAGAAGAATATTAATAATGTTTATATTTTAATAATGCGTGCTTAATGTTAAGGTTATTCTTTAACTTTAAAAGATAAAAGCTAAATATTTTCATAAGGTTTCGGGTATATTAGGAGCCTTTTACATTATTTAATAACTAATGGTAAAGCTTTTAATTTAACTTATTTTAAGACTATATTTATTTACTAATTGCCACCTTATATATTTACCATAATAAAGTATAATAAATAATACCGAATACCTTTTATATATTTTAAATGCTTACTTAAAGCGAGGTTATTTTAATGAAAAGGTATTATTAAGTATTTTATTACACTAATAGTGGCTTATAAGGAATAACGTGTTAAAGTATATATTATTAATTTTAAAGCTTAAGTTATACTTTAATAAAGCAAGCTTATTATTATTCTTTAACTTTAAAAGATAAAAGTTAATTATTTTCATAAAGTCTTAAGTATACCGAAAGCTTTTTACATTATTTAATAACTGATAGTATATTTACTTATTAATTACTGCTTTATATATTTACTATAATAAAGTGAAGTAAATAAAACCGAATACCTTTTACCTCTTTTAAATGCTTACTTAAAGTAAGGTTATTCTAAAAAAAAGGTATTATTAAGTAGCTTATTTAATTAATAATAGTTAATAAGGAATAACATGTTAAGGTATATATCGTAATAATAAAAGTAGTAAGATAAACTTAAAGTAATAGTCTTTAGTTAAGTTTCTCACTTTAAACACTAGATAAAATAAAGTTATAAGGTTCGATTTATTAAGGTTTTTCTTTCTTTTTTTCATGTTATTTTTAAACTCTTTATAAATATTTATATATTTAAATGTTTTAATATTAATATCTTTAAAATATAAAGGATTTTCTTTTTATATTAAATTTATTCTTTTCTCATTTTAAGGTATATATCTTTAGCTTTTAAGCTCGAGTTACGCTTTAATAAAGTAGGTAAATAACTTATATAGTATTTAATATTTTTATTATTAATATAATTTATAATATTTATATCGTAAATATCGCTTTACTTATATAAAACATTCTTATTATTATTAAAATAAACTGTAATATTATATAATATTAAGTAGATTAATATAATATATATTATACTTATTATTAAAGCTACTATATTTATACGTTAATATTTACTCTTTTAATCCTTAAAAACATAAAGGGTTTTTACTTAAATATTAAATTTACCCTTTTTTTCTTTTTATTATATTTTTATTTTTTCACGGTTATAATGGTTTTTTTTATTTATAAGCTATACAGTTATAAAAGAGACTAATATCGAACTTTAATAAGATAGATGATATAAAAAGAATTTTATCGATGTTTATATTTTAATAATATGGCCTTAATATTATTATTATTTTTCAACCTTAATATATAAAAGCTAACTATTTTTATAAAGTCTTTAATATATTAAGAGCTTTTACATTATTTAATAACTAATAATAAAGTTTTTAATTTACCTTATTTTAAAAGTAAATTTACTTATTAATTATTACCTTATATATTTATAGTAATAAAGTAAAGTAAATAAAACCGAATACTTTTTACTTATTTTAAATGCTAAAAAGATGTTATTAAATAGCTTATCAAATATATAATAAATATACTTAAGTTAATAATTATTAAAGACTAATTATTAAGATAGCTTTATAAAGAAGCTTATATTCTTTATTATTAAAGATTTTAAGCTTTTTTTAAAAGGCCGTTATATTTATTAAGGTAATAATTAATAAACTTTAAGCTCTTAAGATTTAATATATAATAAGTATACCCGAGTTAATAATTATTAAGGATTAATTATTAAGATAGCTTTATAAAGAAGCTTATATTATTTATTATTAAAGATCTTTAGCCTTTTTTAAAATACTTACTTAAAGCGAGGCTATTCCGAGGAAAAAGTGTTATTAAGCAGCCTATTTAATTAATAATGGTTAATAAGGAACAGTATATTAAAGTATATATCACGGTAATAAAGGTAGTAAAATGGACTTAAAGCGGTAATCCTTACTTGGGTTTCTCGCTTTAAATACCAAATAAGATGAAGTTATAAGGTTTAATTCATTAAGGTTTTTTTTTTTTTTTTTTAAATATTATGTTAAAACTCTTTACGAATGTTATTAATAAGTAAGGTGTGAAAAAGATGAAAAATGTAATAGTGTAAAAACTAATGATAAAATTTATGTATGAAGTTCTGTTTATCTATAATAACTACTATAATAAAGCTCATTTATATATTTAATAAAGAAGAATAAGCTTTTACTTTCTTTAATGTAAATGACTCTTTAACCTTCTTTATTCTTATTTACTATAAAAGGTTTCTTTTACTTTTATTATTATAGTCTATTCTTACCACAGCGCCTTTTATTCCCACGCACTTTTTACTCCCATAGTGGATCCCGTAGTAAATTCCGTATACTTAGAAACATCATGCTTATATCACACTTTTTAATATACTCCCTTAAATAAAGCTTCTTTATGTAAAAGTGAGAGTAAGTTTATTGCTTTATTAAAAGTACATTCGAGCATTAAGTGCATTCGTAGGTAAGTAAAGCTTATAATAAGGTTAATTATTAAAGGTAAGTAAAGGTATCTTATTAGTTCTCATAGCTTTAATATAACTTATATTATTATAGAGACTTTTCTTACATATTAAATAATACCGGGTAAGTAAATACTTCCCTTCTTTTATCTCCTTAATTAAAAAGCTATATAAGAATAGTTTTATAACTTATTTAAAGCTATATAAATATTAATACTTCTTTAACTCGTTCGAGGCTATAAGGATTATATTAACCTTTTACCCCTCCTACCTTTTAAAGTAAGTAAGTTTATGCTCCTTTAATTAGGTTATTAAGCATTAAACCTCCCGCTTAATGTGTTTACTTCACGTAAGATCCATAGTTTTAGTTATTATAGGTTTTAATAAGTATCTTTACCTCCTTATAAGGTAAGTAGTTTACTTCTACTTTTATATTGCTCCTAAGTTTAATAAGTATTATTAATATTATTTTTAAGTTTTAATCATGTCACTCTTTATATATACATGTTAATTAGATCTTAATTTCTAATTCTTACCTTAAGCTTTTTACTATAAGGTATGTAAAGGTGTCACTCTTTATATAGCCCTTACTTAAGACTTTTCCTTTACTTAGTATTTACGGATACTTACCTTTAAGCTTTTTACTATAAGGTACGTAAAGGTATCTCTTACTTTAAATCTTTTTAAGCTGTAAGTAAGTTTATTTAATGATTTTTAAAATTTATTATATAAATTAAATTTCTCAGAAATCGCGAGGTATATTTAAACTTATCTTAACGCGCTAATTATTATAACTAAGTCGGTAAGTATATAAGGGAAGTAAGTAAACTAAAAGATAGTTTATAAGATATGAGTTTAATTAATTAATTAAGCTATATTATAAGTATTATTATAAGCCATTATAAGCTATTTAATGGATTAATTTAGTTTATTTAAAGGGTGTAATTAACCGTTTAAAGGGTTGACTTTAAGCCTTATAATAGGCTTAATTAACCATTTAAGGGGTTCTTTATTAATCACATTAGTTACATAAGTCTTATTATAAGTATTATTATTTACCTTATACCTTTTCATATTGTAAATAACACTTACATTAAAGCCCTTTACACTATAAGTAATAGTTACCTTAAAGCTATATACGCTATAAGTAATAGTTATCTTAAACTGGTAATGGTTACTTTAAGGCTTTTTAAGCTGTAAGTTAAGTTGAAAATTAATTTTTAAAATTTCTTATATAAAACGAATTATTCAGAATTCTCTAGTTATGTAAAAGTCAGTTTTAATATACTAATGACTAGTTTTAGCTTAATAAGTATATAAAGGGATAAAGAAATAAATAATGATACTAAAGGTAATATAGTTTTAATAATAGTATAGTCCTACTTAAAGGTCCCTTATTAATATTACGAGGAGGTTACTTAAGTTCACTTAAGCACTTTATATATAGTGACTCCTTATACTTTAGTACATTAATTAAAATATAAAAGGCCGTTTTTAATACTTCTTTAATACTAAATTAGGGGAGTGTAAATAACCTTAAAGTATGTAGATTAACCACACTTCATACGCTAATCGGTGTGTGTATATATTAGTTTTACTTGCGTATAAGTCATCCTATAGTGGGATTGTCACGCAGAAGCGGGAGCTGCAAAGTAGACTTGCTGTGAGAAGAGCGCTTCGGAAGTATTGATCAGAGTTCCTTAATTGATACAAAAGAGAGTGAGCGAAGCTCGCAGTATATATACATGACAAAAGAAAGAGCTTAGTAAGCTGTATGGGGTGCGCCTCAGGGCGCACCTGAAGCAGCACGTGAAGCACCTTGGCCCACGTGACCACCCTGAGACACACCCTGCGACACACCCCCCAGTTGATCTACTGCGCAGGAGATCAGCTGTCTGCAGCGCTGGTGACGATCTGTAAGTGGGTTGAGAATGATCTCAAAGTAAGCTGAAGTCCTTCTGAACCTGTCAAATCCATCTGAGAAAACGGTCAAGTCCATCTTAAAACCCCTTTTCCAGCCGTCATCGCACCACCTTTATGACCCATGACCCCGTCTGATTGGTCTTCGGGTGCGCACTATCCCCTTTTAAGCCGTACAATGGGAGTCTGCACAATAGAATGACCGCACAATAGGAATACGCTCACAATAGAGTGACCGTTCTAGGGACCCACCCGGCCTTCGTATAAAAGGCTCCTTCGATCCCATACTGAGCCTTCTTTTCCTCCCAATAACAACATCTGCAAACACAATGGCTCGCAAGAAGAGCCATGCCGCGCGCCTCGCGGCGCTGAAGAAAGCTCGGGCGACTCGTGCTGCCGCTTCGTCGTCTTCTGCCCCTGTGCGGTCAACCTCGCCCACTCGCGCTGTGTCTGTGGCGTCCTCTTCGTCGTTGAGCGCCAGCGAAACCCTGGCTGCAGAGAGGTATGTACCCTTTTCCAGCTTCCTGACCATGTTTCTAACCTTTGCACAGCGTTCCTGCCCCTATCACCCCCAAGGGAAAGGGATCGGCCCGGGCCCCGCCCTCTGGTGGCGGGAGGTGAGTCTTGTCTCACTTTCTTCTTGTTTTGTCTCCCACTAACTAGCTTCCGGCAGCGAGAAGAAGAAGAGGAAGCTCCCTAAGAAGGGGAGAGCGCGGGCGACCCCGTGTCTCGGTTGCTTGCGGTCCGCGTTGGCGGGGAAGGGGTCTGGCGTCTGCTCGGACGCCGATAACAGCTCACGCTGTTACCACTGCTTCACACATGGGCATCCATGTGATGCGATGTCAGTTTTCCTGCTCTCTGTCTTTCCCAGTGCGTGTTGCTAACAGGTTCCTAGCCCCGAAATCGTTAAGGGCCCTGCCCGGGAGCTCGCTGCGGGGATTCGCCGCGGCGCAAAGGCGTCTGCGTTGTTCGGCCTGCGCCAGGCGATTCGCACCCTGCTCCGGCAGGACGAGGCAAAGAAGGCTGTGGTGAGCAAGGGGAGGCGGCCTGTGGCCGCTTCCCCGGTCGAGGAGGACGAGGATGAGGATGAGTTGGAGGAGGAGAATGAGGGAGACGAGCACCGAGAGCGCTTCCTCGCCGCGTGCGGCGAGCTCTACGACTGTATCATGGGATAACATCCCATGAAATCCTTTTTTTTTTTTTTTTGTATGTGGCACCGGCGTGTGCCGGGCGGGTTGCGCCCTGTTGTCCTTACTGTAGTTTGCGCCGGCGAGCGCATGGGACTCTGTCCCCTACCTATTAACACTGTTTTGCTTGCTTGGTTCAATGAGGTGACGCGTGTCTTGAAGGTTCAGAAGCGCCCTGAAGTGTTCGAACTTCTGCCGTGGTAGGTTCTTCGTGAGACCGTCGGCTAGCATCTCTTTTGTGGAGAGGTAAGTGACTTCGAACGCTTTCCTCGAGTGTTCTTGGCGTAGCCACAGGTTATGGATGTCTATATGGCGTAGCCTGGTGTTGATCCTTTCTCCATCGCCTACCACGAGTCTGATCGTCTGTTGGTTGTCATAATAGACTTTCCAAGGCTCTCCTAGGTCTAGGGAGATCTCTTTGAACAGCCTTTGGAAGGCTATCGCTTCTTTCGCGGTCAGGGAGAGGGCTAAGAGCTCTGCTTCAGTGGATGATGTGGTTACTGTGTCCTGGCGCGCCGCTTTCCAATTGATCAGACCGCTAAAAAGCATCATCGTGTACCCTTATGCAGAGCGCCTGGTCTTAATGTCGTCTGTAAAAGATGCGTCTCCTGCGATCAGCAAGACTTGCGTGCCATTTATCACCCCCCCATACTGTATCCCTAAGAACCGCGTTCCGTAGAGGTACTGTATGGTTTGTTTGGCTGCCTTAAGGTGTTCTGGGCTTGGATTCGTTAAGAATTGCGAGAGCTTGGCAGACGCGTACGTAACGTCGGGTCTGATTATGATGGCTGTGTACAGGATGGATCCCACAAGCTCCTGGTACCGCTTTACCTGCGCAGCGGTAGCTTGCCTAATGGATTTCACCAGCTCGGCTGTCGGTAAAGGCGTGCATGGGAAGTAATGAGAGCTCACCAAGTTGTATCGAGAGGCTATTTTCTCGATGTACTGATCGTGCGTAAGCCAGACTTTCTTAGCTGCTCTGTCCCTAATCACCCTAACGCTTAGGAAATACCTGATGTCGCCCACGTCGTGAAGTTCGTATGCTCCCTTCAGTCCTTTTATCACGCGTTCAGCCTTAACAGAGTGCTTCTTCGCGTAAAACACTAGGAAGTCGTCGACGTAGAACACGAGCATTACAGTTTTATCTGCGTTCATGAACAGATAAAGGTCTTCTCCCGATAGTGTGAGCCCGAGTAGCTTTAAAGTGGAGCAGAACTCTTTGTACTATAGATAGGGTAAGTCCCTTAGCCCGTATAAGGCTTTCGTAAGCTGCACGCACATTCCTTCTTCCTTAAAGCCTTTAGGAAGCTCGCAGTATACTATAGAACCATCGTCCCGGTCAGCGTTTAGGAACGCTTATACGATATCGAACTGCTTAACCTTTAGGTCCTAGTGTGCAGCGATTACCATCATCAATCTGAAGGTTCTTACCGCTAAGGTAGCCGCGTAAGTGTCTTAGAGAGTGGCTTTCTAAAGATCACCCCTTACGCAGATGCGCGCCTTATACTTTATAACGTAGCCTTCTGGATCGAACTTATAAGTGAACACCCATTTAAGTGGAAGAGGCCTGCCTTTCGCCTGCGACCGAACGATCTTTTTCCAAGCCTTTTTACTAATCAGGTTATTAATCTCGTCGCTACAGGCCGCCATAAAAGCGCTTCGCTAAAGGTGTTTAGCTAGGTCCTTCCAGTTCCTCGGTACTGCCAGTGCTCAAATAAGATCATCCCTATGCAATCTCTTGGTTAGGGCGGCTCCCAGCCGCTTCGCCTGCGTTTGTTACACTGCCGCCGCGATCACGGCATACAGCGTCTTATGCTCCCGGTCTCCCTCCTTAATAGCTTTCTGCTGATCAGGCAAGAAGGTTATAAAGAAGGTATACTAGGAACAGTGTTCTAAGACGCGAATCTCAGTCCCTATGAATATAATCGTGGTGAAGACTCCGCTTACACCACCCGAGCCACGAGGATCCTCTGGATCCTGCTTCCTGATTCTCCTGCTCTCGCGCGTTCGGGAACCATAGTCCTTCTTCGTGTACTTACGCTTAGGAGCTTTAAGGGAAGTGTTCTGCTCGGTTCGAGGGGTTTCTACGCATGGTCCCTCCGTGCTTACGCCTGCAGGAGCGGTTCTGACATAAATAACCTCCTCTTCGTCGGTAACAGTACTGCCGGCAGCTCCACCGCCGCTTATAAAGGGACCATTATCTTCGTCTCCGCTGTCTTCCGGAGCTGTTAACCAGGATTCCTTATCTTCCGTAAGTGGAATTAGAAGGGGTTCTCCTTAGTCGTCCCTTATCCCAGGCCTTAAGTCCTCACTTTACAGCGGGCTTTCCCCGCGCTTTAAGCTTGTCCTTTGCTTTAGGTCTCCTCCGGCATAGGGTTCCGGAGATCTTTAAGGGGTTAGGAGTTTAACTTACGCGTTATTAAAGGAGCTGTTAAAGCCGTCGTTAAAGCTATCAGGCTTTTCCGAAGAGATAGGCGTTTCGAAAGAGACAGAGCTTTCGTCTTCGCCCTTTACAGCTTCCTCTGCGGTCACCCCCGAGTCCTAACCAGGGTCGGGAAGCTCCGTACCCCCGAGCTCTTGCTCAGGCGGATGAACTACAATTTAAGGCTCCATTTGTGCTCGACCGTGAATGTTATCCTACGATATAAGCGTTTGTAAGGCCTGCGTAGCGTCCTGCAGCTGGCTTCCGATGTTAAGTCCATTCGCTACCTCCTTTGTAATGGGAATTAGGTGCGCTTCCCTTTTCTCCTGCTCAGGTTGATAGAACTTTTCTTCGTTAAACGTTACATTACGGGTGGTAATGACGCGGTTGAGCTACGGAACCCAGATCCTATAGATGTTGGAAGCAACGTATCCTACCAGGTATCTTATGTGAGCCCGCGGTCGCGTTTTAAAAGCTCTTCTGTCCTTTCCCACCTCGCGTGCCTTATCGAGAGGGTACGCTCTGCATCCATACGCGTAGATCCGGCTCCAATCTAGGCGTAAATCCTAAGTAAGACCTTTAACCATATGTGGTTCGTACCAGCGAAAGTACTGTTGAAACTATACATTAAGTATCTCGTTAGGTAAGCGTATTCTGCGTGCAGGACTGGGGCTGATATTGTACAAGTATGCCGCTGCTTTATTAACCTCTAGCTAAAGGTTCTTTAGCAGGTTAGTACCGTTCAGCATCGCGTTTACCCTGCTATTAAGCTCTTGTCCTACGCGCTCACTCTTACCGTTAGGCTCGTGCGTGTTGGTCGGGGTTGTTTCGATATTAATCCCTTCTTCTTACGCTTATAGCTCGTAAGCCGTGAAACCCCGTATGCCGATCGTGGCCGTATCGTTATCCTGCCGGATCTTATATACTGAGAGTCTATATTGCCGTCTTACCTAACGCTTAAAATTACGAATCGTGTTAAAAATCTTTATGAGCGACTTATGGATAAGGGGGAATGCGAAAAGCTTTCCACTGTACTCGTCTTTAATTATTAGGAGCCATTAGGAGCCGTTAAAACCTTATTTAAAGTTAAAGAGGTCCTAGGAAATGCGTTAGAACGGTCGGATCGATCTGTTTTCTAACGTCCGCCGCGAGACTAGCTGCTTAGCATGCGCTTAGGCGCATTGCTAGCATTTGATCCTAGCTGTCCCATTAATCTTAACGTTCTTAACGCTTGTAACGAGTGCTTTAAGTGCCTCTGGTCCCAGATGCCTTAAACGAGCATGCTAAAGGTCTTCTGAATCTTCCTTAGGGCGCGGCGGATCCTGCGATAGCCGCCACGTACGCCCTAGAACTTGTCTTATTGTTAAACCTATTGTTGAAAACATAACGGTACCTGCGGCGCTCACTGGAATTAGGGTTGGAATGCTGTAGTAAAGAGAAAGAGGCTTGTATTCGAAGAAGACTAGGTTGTGCTTGCGCATAAGGGTCTTAACTATAACGCTCCTTTCCAGCTCTTTAAAGCGAAGTGTACAGTCCAATCCATAAAACCAGATATTCGCTGCGCGAAGGCGAGCTTCCGAGACTATGTTTATATGGAACCTATCGACCACGGCGACGTCGTTAAGCGTGAGATCCTCTGTGTTGGGTCCTCTCGTCCCATTAAGAGCGTTCTTAAGCACCTAACGTCCCTTTCCAGCGATAAGAAAGCTCATTGTACCGGCTTCCACTGACTTATTGTTATTATAAGGCTTATACGAACTAGGTTCGAGCAGGTCCTTATTGTTAACTAGATAGATGGCACCACAGTTATCGACGAGAATACTGTTTGACAGCGGGTAGCGGGCGTGTTGTATGGCGGTATAAATCCTATGACCTTTACCGAGATCGCCCATAAGGCCTAGGTCCATGGTCACGGCGACCACCGAACTAGGGTAGCTTATTGAGTCGTCTTTTCCGCTGTCAACCTTGTTGCAAGGGGTACCGTCTTTATTAAGCCAGCCTTTCTTAATTAACTTCGCTCGTAGGCTTTTCTAACGTGTGAAACGAAGGCGAGTTAGGATCTCCTCGCGTTTCTTCGCGGAAATGCCGTGAGGACGCCTTCTGGCCTTGCCGGTAAGCGCGCATTCCAGGTTAGAGCAATTCTCCGCCTTCCAGCGATGGGTGACTGTTAGGTCGTCTTCGCAGGGACACGAGTGCTGGTTGGGTCCACTTAGACTGTTAAAAGCGGGTTTCGAAGCGCTTAGCACATCTCCTAAGCGGCCACTGAGCGTGGAGAACATGCCCGGGCCCTTGCCCGCGGCGTTCAGCTTTTCCTCGTGGAGCATAGCTCCAAACACCACTGCAAACGCTTCCAAACTCTTAACAGGGAGCTCTTCAGCCTCTTGTTCCACCACAGTTTCGTATTGGCGAGTTGCCCACTAGGGTGCCATTCGCTTCACAGCCCTTAGAAAGTCTTTCACTGCCAGGGTGCCTTCGGCTTCGCGAATTCCGTAGGCCCTTACGCGAGTTAAAACATCTCTGAACTCGGCTAACTAGGGTTCTCTGTTAGTGCCTCCTAAGGAAGCCTATATAAGCACCCTTCAGTACTCCTACCGCACAGTATCCTAGGTTGAACTCAGTCCTAGTGCCAGATCGTTCTTTAAGAATCGCATAAGTCCTTAGAAGTTAATGATACCCTGCAGGTCGCAGCTTTGTAAGGCCGTTTGGTACAGTCGCTCATCGGTGTTCTTCTCGACCCAAGTCCATAGCAAATTGTACTCGGTCGAGTATAAAGAGGCTTTTGCTGATCGTGCGGTTCTGATCTTAAAGATGCGATCCAGCTCCTTATCGACCTCTTCCACGGTTAGTTTTACTGGTACAGTCGGCTCTTCACCTCGCTCTTAGTCGTTGCCAGCTTCCCAGAGTTGCCGAGTGAGCTGGTACCTTTCCGTGCGTTAAGCTATCAGATCATCGTAGATCGCATGGAACGTAGGTTGCTCAGCGTCTTTAAGGGTCGCTTTCGGGATAATGGGAGGCGCGTCTAGCGCGTCTGGATTAACGTAGACATCCCAGATTCCAAGCCGGTGAGCGTTGATCCTAAGGTTTAAGTACCAGACTGGCCATAAGAAGCGGTCGGTCAACTTAATAGACTTCGGGAAAAGGTATTCCTGGCTGGAGTCGCTTGCCATGATGAATCGTACGAGTGAGAGTGGGAATAAAAGATAGGTAAATAAGACAAGGAAGGAAACGAAGCACTCTTCCCACATTGAAGAAGTGGATTGCGCAGGGGAATGGTTATTAAACCTGCGGGAACCGGGCTCATAACTGTCACGCAGAAGCGGGAGCTGCAAAGTAGACTTGCTGTGAGAAGAGCGCTTCGGAAGTATTAATCAGAGTTCCTTAATTGATACAAAAGAGAGTGAGCGAAGCTCGCAGTATATATACATGACAAAAGAAAGAGCTTAGTAAGCTGTATGGGGTGCGCCTCAGGGCGCACCTGAAGCAGCACGTGAAGCACCTTAGCCCACGTGACCACCCTGAGACACACCCTGTGACAGGGATAAACTTTACATATAAGCTATAAATCCTAATTTAAATAAAACTAAAATAAGTGGATAAAGATGCTTATAATCTGATTAGATAGCGAGTAATAAAGAAGTGTAAATTTAATTAAGAATAACTAAGATTATAAGTGTTAAATGCTAATATTTAATAATTAATAAGATGAAATTTAAAACCATTAGCCTTTTTAATTCTATATAGGCGCGAAGGCCCTTACTTATAGTTATATAACTAGTAAATATAATGTAAAAAATTAAGGCAAAAGGTAGAGAAAAGAAAAAGAGGGTGGGAAAAGCCTAATTCTTAAGTTAAATCTTCTCCTTAAATTTACGTAAGCCTTATATGCGTAAATCTAAAAAAGAAAAAGTAAAGTTCTTATACTATCGAGCTCTCTTTAATTAAGGAGCGCGAAATACCTTTCTTACCTAAGTTACGTTATTAACTATTAAACAACTTAAAAAAGGAAACGTTATAAAGGAAATATTGAAGAAACTTAGTTTAGTTATTATAAATAAATCATTAAAAAATAAATTATTAAAAAGAAACTTATTATATGAAAAACTTAGCCTTTTTACAACTTAATAGCCTTTCTTTTAACTCGTTCTTCTCTTTCTTTATTCCTTACTTATGCTTCCTTTATTATAATCCTCTCGATTCTTTTTACCTTTAATTATCATACCCAATCTTATTCTTAATAATCCTCTACGTAATTAAGGTATATATAATAACTTAAGAGAGTAGTGTTATATACCAGTTAGCATGTGGTTTGTTAAAGGTTACGGTGAGGGGTAAAGTTAAAGCTTTATCTTAATATTTTAAAATTAAAGTTCACCTTTAACGAACTAGTTTCTTTAATGGTAGCTTACCTTTAATCGAGGAAGTTTATTTTCTTACATTCGTTTATAGTTTATTAAATATAATTCGATAATTAGAAGGGGTATATAACGTGTTTATTAAATGCTACTTTAATTATTATTCAGATCCGATTTTTAAATAACTTAATTCTTATTATAAAGGAATTAATTAAAAGGTAAAACTTTTACTATCTTTTAAGCCAGTAGTTATTTTAAAAGAATCGATGCCTCGATATTGAAAAGTAAATTTAAACGAACTTAATCGCTAAGTACTTATACATTTAATTATTTAGTTAAGGCTCCTTTCTTATAATTAAGTAAAAGACGTTATATACCATATAATTATACCTTATTTTAATAATCCGTGATAATTATACTTTTTATATTATAATAGGTTAACTATTTTTAACTGATAATAATATTATAATTTATATATAAGATAATGAACTATTATCTTTAAATTAAATTTTAATTCACCTTATTATATTCTGGCTTTATAATAATCTTAACTTACTTAGCTACTTACCGCGCTTTTTTTAATAAGTAAAAGTAAGTTATAATATACTTAGTTTTAATAAGTAAGAGGGAGTTTATTATTATTAATTAATTAAATTAATGGTTAAAAATCGTTAAAAATTAATAACCTAGCTTGGTTTAATATATTAAAAAAACTTAAAAACATTTCCTTATTATTCATGCTTTAATAGCTTCTCCTTTCATCGGAGGAGGAGTATTATAATTGTTTTTAAAAGCAAATTTATCGCAAAATAATTATATATATTCTTTATAATTTTATATTATTTACGTAAGCTTTAATAATATATAGTTTTTATAAAGCTATTTATATTATTTAAACCTTACATTCATATCATATAAATTAAAGAGAATGTAAAAGAGTTAAAATTTAAAGCGGGTATTATTATAAAAGACCGCTTTTACTTAAAGAAAGTACTTATATAAGAGCTGATTATTTATATTAAAAAGGTAAAAGAAAACGAATAACGATGGTTTCGTAATAATAAGAAAGGGTGTAGCTAGTTTAATTAAGATAAGAGCGCTTATTTTAATGGTAAGAGGAGCTTAATTAATAAACGTATTAATAATAATGTTTTAATTAGTAATTATCTCGATGTTAAGGTGAAATTAGTTAAATATATTATTTATAAAGTAAGAATTATTATTAGTTATTTAAACATCGACGCCTTATAATTAATTAATCATAATATTAGTAATAAGAAGTTAGTTACTAGTTTCTTAAGAGTGATTAAAAAGAGATTAGTTCTTAATAATGTTTTTATATTACGCGTTACGTATTTTAATTAATTAAGTGGAAAGAGTTATTACGTTAATAATGATTTAATTAAGGATATAAGAGTATTAACTTTACTTAAGAGGTAATGGTTATTATAAAGGTAAGGTTATTATTTAGGTCGAAGAGTTTATATATTAATTAAAAGGGTGTAAATATTAACCACCTTTAAAGTCTTACCCCCTTTTTAGCTATTTACTTTATTAGCCTCCCTTTTTTAAGAAGAGAAGGTATAATAAGTAAATGTTAGTTTTTTTTATAATTAGTTATAAAGAAAATACCAATCGGTTTTAAGTAATATACTTAAGTAATTAAGAGCTTTTTATTTTCGCGGGCCCACATTAACGAGGTAAGTCTTTATAAGTATAAATAAACCTTTAAAAGCCTTTTATTTTTTAGCCCTTTAAACCTTTTAACCTTTTATATGTTAACCTTTTACTATAATACTTATTTCATTTTAAGCCTTTAAAATAACTTTTTAAAATATTAGTCCTCTTCTCTTTATAATTAAGAACATGCTAATTTAGCTTTAAACTACTCCCGATAAAAGGTAAATTACCTTTTAAAACTATATATAAATTTCGTATTAAATTAGTAATGGTTAAGTTCTTAAGCTTAATGATTTTAAGGAAATAAAAATAGTTAATAACGCGTATTAAAGATTATTAAATTATATTAAGGTTTAAGCTTTAAGCAGTGTTACTCTCAGTTTATACGTTAAATAAGAGTTCTTTAATTAGTTAAGTAGGTTAACGATGCTTTAATAAAACATTTATAATTATAAGCTTTAAGCATTTTAATTAGCTTATAAGCAGAAGTTAATAAGAAACCTTTATAACGTATATATAAAAGGTTATAATAATCTTCCTTTAAGGCGTTAAATGCAAGATATTTATTATTAACTTTATCGGGCTTATAAGCTCTTTATTTAAATGTTTAAGATTCGGTGAGTAATGTTATTAATTTAATTAAGTGTAAGTAACTTTTCGTTAACTTTTTTTTTTTTCTTTCTCTTAAGAACATTAGTTTTTATAAATGTTACTATTAAATATTCCACCGGTTTTATATTAAAACTTATCGAGATTTTAATAATGCTCGTTTTAAAAGGGAGAAAATATATATAATGTAACCTTTTTTTAGTTATTTATTTATACTTAATTATTTAAGTGGTTAGTGTAGAAACTATATGAATTTTACTCGATAATGCTTATATAAAGATATTAATAATAAGAACTATTTTTTTTTTATTAAAAGGTAAGGTAAAGGTTAAAATAAGATCTTATACCTTTTATAATTATAGTTAAAATAGCTTCTCAGTTATATGTAAAAGAGGTTAACTTTATTAAGGTGGTTATTAAGTAAAGATAAAGGTATAATAATAGTATAAGACGTTATAATGTAAGGAGATAATAAAAGTGAATTAATAAAGGTAAAGGGAGAAAATAGTGGAAAATAATGTAATTAAAAGGAAAGTTAAAAAAGATATTAAGTTTTTTTAAATTAAGAGTTAAGAAGAGTTAAGATAAGATATATATCTTTCTTTAAGTATTCTAGTTTTTTTAACATCGATAAGTTTACTTACATCTCTTAATATCTTCCTTTTATATGTAATTATACTTATAAATGCACATATTATTAAAAGCTTAGTAACTTCTTTTTATATAAGGGAATTTTAATGTTAATTAGTTTAACTTAAGGCTCATTTTTTTCCTCGTACTATTTTAATACTCTTTATTATATCTTCCTTTAATTAAGGCTATCTGTCCTTTATATTGCTCCTTATATTATCTCTTCCTTTACGTCCCTAATTTTTAATTATATAAATGCATTATCTTTAAAGATATACACCTTATTTAAATAAAAGAACCGCTTTATTTATAAAGGATAAAAGGTTCTTTATACTTTGATCCTATTTAATATAATTAAATAATACTTTTACTTAAGGCTAATATATTATACCTTATATAGATCATTTTATTTATATATTAACTTTTTATTAGTATTTATATCGATCCTTTAGTTTATATCATATATTAATACTATATCTTTAAGCTTAATTAAACTTAACTTTAATCAGTAATAATATGTAAAAGTCTTATTCTTACTTTCTATAAGCTTTTATCTTACTTTACTTATTATCTTTATAGCCTTTTAAAATATTACGTCTTTATTATTTATTATTTATATATGAAGCGTTATTAATTATATAATAGCTTCTTAATTAAGCTTTATCGCAGCTTAATAAATTCTTAATTTAAAATTCATTAGGTAAGGATATTAAGTTCAATAAGTGAAATAAGCTTATACTTATAAACTAGTTAGAATGATATAGTTATATAAGATGATTTAACCATTATTTTATTAATGAAAAGGGTTAAAGGAAGTAACTTCTTTTACTTTTTTTACCCTCTTTTTATTATCTTTTTAAAGGTACTTATTATAACTTAATAACTAGTTTTATTTAAATCATTTGCTTATAAGTTATATGTTAATATAATTATAATATGAACTTTTATCGATTTATATAGTTTCTTTATTTCAGCTTTAAATTTTAATCCGTCATTAATAACTACTTTTAACAGTAATTTATAACGGTAAAATATATAACGTTTAAGGAATAACGCGATATTCCTTAACTTTATATTAAATAAGACTTTCGCTTTTACATACCTTATTAAATTATATTAAGCTTCGAAAAGAATACTTTTTCCTTATTTAAAGGGTAAGAATTAAATGTTTAATATTCATTTAATAAACGGAGAAGAAGGTAAAGTAGTTTATTAAGCAGCTTTTTCATATTAACGAGGATTTTATATTTAATATAGTTTATAAGCCTTAGTTTAATTATCAACGTTAATGTATATTCCCTTTTAATAATAATAATGAGTAACATATTCATATATTGTCATTCATCTTTTATATTTATACTAATTATAATAAGTGGTGTAAATAACCTTCCTTTATAAAGGAGAGTTTATTACCCTTTTAAGTAAGCGTTTATCCTTAATTAGGTATAATTATAACGCTTTATCTTTTATTATAAAATGGAAAGCCCTCATTTTAAACTCCCTTACTTCTTTCCAGCTTTTTACGGGCGTAAATTCTTAAAGGTTTATAAAGTATAAAGTAATCTTTCGAGAATCCTTTATTTACTCCTTTTTAAAGACATCTTTTAATATTTATAAATAAATTTAAGTATTTATAAAGTTATTAATGTCTTTATTCTATTAAAGATCTTTTTAATTAAAGGGCTTAATTAGTTTTTAAAATAACTTATTAGTTATAACGTTTTTAAAACTAAGAATATAATGAATAATAAAGTTAAATAAGCGAATTTAAGCTATTTATCTTAGTATTAAGGCTTTTAAGATGTTAAAAACTACGTTATTAAGTTAATAAACCAATATTATAACGTTAGTTTTTACGATAAAATACGTGTTAAAAAGGTACCACTTTAAATGTTTTATAATAAAAAGTAACCTTTAAAGTTCCCTTTTCATCATATCGTATCGTTTTTTAACGTTAAATTAAACTTTATTCTCATAATGGTAAGGGTGCTTTTATTTATTAAGCCCTTCTTGTTTAAAGATTATATTTTATTTAAATAAGCTTACATTTATAATTAAATAAACTTAGTTAAAACGCGAGTTATTAAATATTAAAGGAGTAAGGACCAGAGCCATAATAACCTTATAGTATAAGTGTTTTATAGCTTATTAAGTTTCTTTAGTTTAAATAAACTTTACTCCTTTCTTTATAAGGTTATATAATAGCTATAATATTAATTCAAAAGCTAGAACTTAAAGTTAGTAATACTTAATAATCTTAAGGAAAGAGTGAACCTTCTTAATGTCCGAATAAACTCTTTACTTATTAATTTTAATTGGTTTTTTTTTTTTTAAAAAGGCGTTTATTTAAAGTGTATAAATATCTTATTAAAGTCGCTTTCTTTTAATATTATTAAGACTTTATTATAATAATCGTAACGTTAATTAGCTTATAATTAAGGAGTATTTTATTAAGGTTTATAATATGCTTTATAATAAACTTATGGAGCTTTAATTATATTTCTTCCTTTTAATAATTATATTTAGCCCTTTAAATGTAATCGCGAACACGCTATTATGCCCGCCGGGTTTAGCGGCTCTCTACCTCCTCCCCATTCGGGCTTAGCGTGGCCGCTTACGTCGTGCGCTGCAGTATAAATAGACCTCTCCTTCCCGACGTCCCCTTCTTATACTCTTGACTTCGCACTCTTCCTTCTGATCATTTATTTTCGCCAACCAGCACGCCCGCGCATGCCCGCGCTCTGAGCCTCATTTCGCTAAAGATCCTGACTCTGCCCGTTAGGCCCTGGATGCCTCCTCTTCCTCCTCCTCTCGGTGGCCGCCCTCATGGCTCGTATTTCCACTCGCATCGCGCCCGTCGTTTTGCGCTATATACAATTTTACAGCCTATTTACGAGCCTTGTTCGTCCCTTCACCAGTCGTTCGAGACCTTAGTTATCCTTAATCTTAACCTTATCTTAATTCTGACTTTTATCTGCGCTTAACGATAGAGATACTCCTATGCTGGACTTCGCTTCTTATACTCATCCACTCGCCACACCCGCTATATACCCCTCCGTCCTTCCGTCCGTAAGGCCGACTCCATGTTTACCTAAAGGATCCTCATTACAAACTGCATAGCTTACTGGTTCTAACCAGTTATAAAAATGCTGCAGGCGTCGATGGTGTTAACGTAGAGATACTAGGAGGCCTCCTCTGCTTTGCTTAGCTTGTCCGGGACGTCTTTATCCGCAAGCTAGATGCCTTATTAGTCGTTGTCGGACCGATTATAGGTTATAGCGCATACAGGCGGCAGGGGGCCCATTCTGATTCGAGTGATCTACGCTGCAGCAAGATAGCGAACATGAACCGGCAACGAGACCATAACTAAGTGGTTCAATTGGAATGCGTTTCAGGGGTGCGGGAGAATGGACGTCTGTCTAGGCAGCCAGGGCGAAAAGCAGGCAGGAGACGAGGAGATCCCGAGATAACGTGGCTTGTAGCATCTCTGGAGCTGCTAATGGCTCACGAGGCATATCGTAAGGGGCTGAGGAGGCGTTAGTGATGGATCTATACCCCTGCGCACGACGATCTATGTCTTCGTTAACGGTGGTCAGGCAGATTTAGATTATTGGAAGTGGGATGGCACGTATTAAGCAGCTTAATAAGATCTGCTTTGCCGTTAGCGGTGTCGGGAATTGCATAATAATGAGAGGGCCGAGATTATGCTAAAAGTGTAGAAGGTGTAATAAGTGTAGGAGGCTTAAGAGAAGAGAAGATAAGGCGCCCTGTATTATATTTAAGCGTCTTAAATAATCTTAAGAGACGCCGTAAGCTACGTATCATCTAGTTAAGGACGTAATTTATAACGACGACTATAATCTTATAAAGGCCACCTTCTTTAGCTGCCTCTTTTATTAATCTCAGCAGTCGGCAGTTATATAATTAGTAAAGGTACGAGGAAGTTATAAACTAACGCTCTCGGCAGTTAGATAATTAGTAAAGGTATAAGGAAGGTATGATTTAATGCTTTACTATTCCTTAGCTTAAATGCGGAGGCACGTTTACGACTAAGCACGTTCATTACCTGCTGTTAAGGATTAATGAACGTGATAGGGCTATCGGAATTAAGGGACTCTTTACTAGTGCCGTAATTAAGGCCGCCCTTTTTACGTTCGCAGATATATTACTCTCGCCGTCTTATGCCTTTAAGTGTGCTACTTAATTTCGCCCGCTAATAGCTTTTAAAACTCGTCATTTCTTAAGTCTTTAACATCATTAGTAATCCTCTGCTTTATAACTCGTTACATTATAGCGAACGTCTCTCTTAATAGCTAGATCCTTTTCACTCCCTTAACTAAACATGTAAAGCTTATAAGCCAAAATTTTTAGCTTCGGAATGGAACGCTCTTTACAGCTTCCTTTAAAGGTTTAAAAACGCTATAACACGACCCTTAACCTAATGTTACCGGGGCCTTTTAAGATGATGCAATTTTAATCTTTAACGATAATGAGATTACTTATAGTGATTTTAATGATAGTTAATCTAACACTTCTTTCCCGCCATTTAAGGAGATTTCTTTACCTAATAAATTTAATAACCTTAAATCCAGCATTATTGCTTATAGTATGCACTTAAAACATCCTTAAGTGAATCGTTACGCTAACACGTTTAAATAGACATAAGTTTCACCGCTACATTTGGTGCTAGTAGCGATAAAGATGCTATATAGCCGTCCATTATCGAGGGAGCCGACCTAAATAATGAGATCGCCTTAAGCTGGCAGCAGTAAACATATAGTTTAGAGCATTCTTTAGCACCGTTATTTACTTTAACATAGCTGCGGCCATGGTTTGCGTTGCTAAAGTCTTTTTAAGCTAAGCACGACTAGTTAAGCTAGCTTATATCTATAAGTAATCCCCCGTGTAAGGTGGGGCAGGCATATCTTAAGGACACTACATATAGCAAGACGGCTAAATTACCTAGATTAAACGCTCGACATTCGCGCAGCTTATATCTTTCCAAGCTACTTTCTCCCTCGTTAAAGCCCCTTTAAATAAGATAAGATCCGCCTGAAAGGGCTAGTAATGCCCCTTATAAAGCTAGTTAAATTAACTATTCTAACGATGCTAAGCGAGACGTGCTCATTTAAGAGGTACTCGGTGCCTTAATACTTAAACACGTGGTTAAATAATCGCTTAGCTCACGTCGAGAGAACTCGCCGTGCCTTAAAGGCGAGGTAGAATAGTCGCTTAAACCCTAGCTAAAAGAGAGCCTACCTCGAGAGAACATGCTATGCCTTAATGCGGCCAGTGAAAGCAATAACTTAAATGGCTAGCACCTTTAATAAAGTCGCACCCATCTCCGTGGAGCGAGCGATAACGGAGTCGGGCCGCTTAAGGTTATCTTAAAGTCAAAACGAACGTAGAAGATGGTCCGTCGTACTCGCTTTTACCATAGGCCTCGTAACGCACATTCAAACGCCGACGAATTAACGGAGAGGCCCGATGGCAATAGCCACTCTCTTAACGATACGGATAATGAGGACTACTGACCTCCTTCACTTAAGGGTAATGAAGGAGACTACGTTAAACTGCCACTAAACAAGCGTCATAAGACCGTCTCTACTATTCGTACAACGCCTAAAACTGCTACGACATGGCGTCCTCGCTTAAGCGATCCTGTCTCCCAACCGTGGAAGATCTATACCCCGGCGCACAGCGGAAAATGCTCTTCTCGGCGCAGCATTCCCAGCTCACTATCTATATATGCTTCCCATGATAAAGAAAGAGCCGTACGTGCCGTTTTCATAAGGTTTAAGGAATGGCAGCTTCAGAACGTATCTCTTAAGCGTGTGATAGAGAATAACATAATAACTTTCTAACTGCAATTCAGTTAAGACTCTTATAAGCATACTATTAAAAGCCCTCGATTTAAGTCCTTAGTTAAGAGGCGGAACTCGACGAAGTGAAGCCGCATAATGAAAGCAGCTTTCACGCCCGACGAAGACAACCTTCTTATTAAGCTAAAGGAGGAGGATAAGCTATGATAGCAAGAGATTTAAAAGCAGTTTACGGAAGCTTTCCCACATCGAGAGCGGAGTATAAGAACCTTATAAGTGTGGTATTATACGAAGCTAAAGTAAAAGGGTTACGAAGAGATTAAGGGAGACGGGAATAAGCTGAGTAAGGCTTACGGTTCCCGCCGTTAATCTTCTCGGGCAACGGCCGCGTCTCGGTAAGATTTTAAACGGCGACATAAGCAATGTAAAGGTAATTAAAACATATAGTAAGTCTTATTTAAGCTTTAACACGAGTAACTATATTTAACTTTAATTTAAATTAATTTAATATAGTTTTTACGATATTATTCTCGTAACTTAAGTATATTTCCTTAAAAAGGCTTATTACCCGTATATAATAATTAAGTTTAGTTTAAATTACTTGCTCCTTTACTCTCCTTTAAATACCTTTTATTATTACCACTTATTATTAAACCCGTTATAAAATTAATTAAGCGTTAACGGCTATTAAGCCTTACCACTATAACGAGCCGCGAGCGAAATAAATAAAGACGTATTTAAAGGACTCTAGCTCGTTACCTTAAGACAGTTCTTCTCGCGCTTTAATAAACTAAGCCCTTAACCTCGCCCTCTTAATCGCTACCTTATACCTTAATCCCGCCGCCCATTATGCCCGCTGCCAACTTATAACGTAAGCTATTACTTAAGAGGTTTTCCTTAATAAAGCGTGCTCTCTTATTTAAGTTTACTTTTATATTCAAGGAAAATAAATTTCTCGAGCCGTTAAAGGAGTAGAAGGATTAATTGTTATAAAAGAAGATTTCGGACGACGAGTTTAAGGTCGAGGAGATCCTTAACTTCTTATAAGGAGGGGGCGTGGCTTACTTAATTTCTCGCGAATTCTTAACCCTTATTAATCTCGCGGATTCCGCTGCGCTATAATAAGTAAATCTCATTACCGAGTCTTTAATAAAGATATAAAAATAGTTTTCATCGTTTAATGCAACCTCCTTTTCGGCGAACCTTAACGACTTATTATCGATAACTGAAGAAGTACGATGCTCCATTAGTCTCGCCGCTTCCTTTGCCGTAAGTCACTTTATATTAAACCGCAGCTACGGTTTTAGATCGCTATTACTACTTACTAACTCCGGCTCGGTCTATAATGAATACTTAACTTAGATCTCGAGTTGCCCGGCGAGATAAAAAAGTGAAGCTCTATATGCTTAAACCTTTATAAATCGCGTTTTCCCGCGACGTAGTTCCCATTTTACGCTCTTAATGCTGCCGCTTAAGGCTGAGATCCTTAAAAGCTAGCTTAACGTAATTTAAGGCGAAGCGTTTTCGGCGCTATTATATAGTAATAGTGTCTTAAGCTTCGAAGTCACTTACGTAATATCCTTCTTAACTTTAACCTCGCTATTAAGTATCAATCCTTATAAAATGGGTATAAATTGTTAAATAATAAATGTCGCGTTCTTTATTCCCTTAACGTTAAAGTAAGATACTATGGTCACGGCTTAAGGCGGTGGTTATTAACTTAGCTTTTTTTATTTAACGGTAGTTATAAGTAGTACCTTATTAAGTAACGTGGATATAAACTTAAGAATACTATAAAGAGTACTCTTATTTAAGTTATTATAAACCATCCTCATCCCTTATAAAGTTAATATATTTAAACTATCTCGAACATAATCCTTTAAGACTTTATTAAACCACATTTATAATTCTGGCCTGAAGGTTTCTAGTAGCCGCTATCTTAAATATAACTGACTATAATAGCGAGGAATATAAAGTTTACCATGCACGAGTATAAAAGCATTATATAAATAGTAAGCATCCTTATTAAAGCATATCGCACGTAGCGGTAAGCGGGCTGTCCTTTGCTTATATTATAACACTAATTAAATCTCGGCATAAACCTTACCTTCTCGCAGCATCTTTATTATTCGTTTATAATAAAGCTCCCGCGCTTCCTTTAAGGTAGTTCTTAAGATATAATAAATATTATTAAACTTCCACTGCTTTATTTTCTTTAGCGCCCCGCTGATATGTAAAATCTTTACGTTTAAGTCCGAGTTATACTTCTAACCCGGAAATGTCCTCCCGAAGGCCTCGGTGGGCGGCGTAATGAGAACGGTTTCCATTCGCTAAGCAATAAGGAATTTCTTCGCCGACCAGTATAAGAAGTGAGCTACTTCCCGGTACTTAACCACTTTATTTACGATGTTAATAAGACTTCTCCGCGAGCCCAGTTATATAGCATGATTAAGTATACTTTCCACTATAGTCTTAAACTTATCTACCTTACGTAGCCTTAAGATCCCTTTTATTAAGTTCCCGAGGCGAGTTTAAGTCCGATATTTCTCTTATACATTTATTAATTTACTAACGGCTCTTACTTTCTTAATGAAGGTGGTAGCTACGAATTTAGATTCCCGCGATTAAGAGAGCGAGAGAATAATGTCTTAAAGGATGCTTTTTAAAGGCTGCTTAAGATTATTTTTAACATTAAGGATAGTCGAAAGTGGTAAAGAATGCGAGTAAAGTATATTAAGAGGATTAAGTTAAAGACTTCATTTTTAATATTTAAGCTCTTATCTTTAATGCATTAGTACCTAATCTTAAAGAAGGCTTAAGAATATAAGATCAGTCCTTATTATTAATTACGGTGACTCGCGTTAACATTACGAAGATATTATTAAAGCTTATTTTTAACTTCCTTAAAAACTAATCTCTATCTTTACTTTAAGATTTATTAATAGTAAGTAAGACTCTTAAAGAAGCTGTTTCTTTATCCTCCTTAATAAAGAGTGTTAAGATAAGGCTAAGGTTATCCGAAATACTAAAAAGAAAAGCGAGGATACTTATTAACTTAAGCTCGCTATCGAATAAAAGGGTGTACCCTTCTTAACAGATTAATCGGTAATTAACTATATTAGCTAAGGGTTTAATAGGAATAATGCGTGTCGTAACCACCTATTTAAAAGCAGTGGAATGGAGTAGCGTAAGCAACGTAATATTCTTTACATAGACTATTACCAGATCCATAGCCATTTACCTAATTTAACTTTATCCGAGAAGAAAAGAATTTCTATTTTAAACGGCTTTAATATTTATAATACCTTACGATTTACATAATCCTGCTCGTTATTTTAATAGTTAAAGTAAGGCGGGGTTATTAGCCTCCCGTATAATGCCTTAAACTAATAGCTATCAGGATAAGCACGTAATCGTTAACGATAATTAATTATCTCACGGATCAGTGTATTAAATTATCTCGGCCCTAATGCCTAAGAGCTTGTCCCTTAGCGGCTGTGAATCGGGTTAAAGCCTTATAATCCCCCTTTATAATTATTATATACATTTAAGGACGACGGGAGTATAGTAAACTATCTTAAGAAAATGGGATAAATCACATAAAGCAGTTTACTAGAAACATTTTAAGCTTATCCCATTATGCTTATAAAATACGTACGTACCTTACGCTCCATTATTATTAAGTTTATAGCGTCTTTAAGCCTTATTAAAAACCGGAGGGATTTAAAAGCTAACGAATCTATAATATTAAAGCGTTAAAGTGTATAAGTTATAGTATTTGGTAGCATGAAAATTACGTCCCGAGGTCCTTCTTTGAAACGCTCGAATCTGCGAGCGTGTGATATAGAGCACACTGACGAGCGGGGGGATCCTTTACATAAGCCTCGACGTTTATAAGATTTATTTCTTAGCATTAGAGTAATGAACATTAGAACTGGTATCATTTAAATGCAGACGGGACTTACATATAGGACGATGGAGAGTAAACTTAGCGCGTTAAATAGCAACTAAGTAACGTTAGTGCTAATGAATCTATGTTAAACACCGGATGGTAAAGGACATGGAAACTTAAGTAATACGTTGCAGGCCGCTTTAGTCCTCGGATACCGCGAGATCGTAACGCTGCTTCTCGAAGAAGGCGCTAACGTGAATTATAAGGTGGCGAATATAATAGTAAAGGTGCAGTAAGGAAAATATAAACACTAGTTTCAGCCTCTACTATATTACGTTCTTTTATAATATAGTTTAAGTAACTATAAGCACTTAATACATAACGTAAGAGAGCCTCCTCCTTAGCCGCAGCAAGGGATAATTTAAGCTAAATAATCACTCCCGCAAAGTATGCTAATATTCCTATCATGCGCCTAATCTCTTCTTAAAGGCTAAAGCCTTAAAGAGAGTCGTCGACGTCGCATTACGACAAGCATTATATAATAAAGCAATCGGCGCGCGCGCGACACGCGCCTTATGGAACTACAGTAAGGAGAAGCCCTGCTTCGACGGAAATACCTACATCTACAGCTCGACTTACCACGCTAGCACGCTCTAACTGTACGCGCGCCGCGTTACGTCGCTAACCGCGCTAAAGGCTGACCTAAGTACCACTTAACTTAGCTAGTTAGCTATTAAATAACTAACAACATTAACATATTCGGCGAGGAGCGGGCTACTTAAACGTGCATAAAGAGACTCCGAGACGTCACCTAGTTCTCGTACCTCCCCGTTGGGAATGATGCTGTTGGATTAACCGGCTATAACCCCATGGGGCTATCGCGTGGTCAGTGAGGCGCTGTTGGATGCACAAGCTGAACTGTGCCCCAGGAAAGGATG
>MU853941.1:0-68288 GCA_033297225.1 Diplogelasinospora grovesii | reverse complement strand
ATAGCCCATAAAACGGCCAGAAACGGCCTGCCAGACAGTTGATCAAGAAGAGGACAATCAATCGACTTTGTTCCATAACTCCGTACTTTTCAACACATACCCATTAGCTTTAAATTTACACACCCTTATACCATTTTAACCGCGCTGTAATTAAAAGAATATAACTAATTATTAAATAGTTATTAAGGTTAAACTGAAGCTATAAATATAAGGAAGGGGCTTTTAAGTTTAAAAATTAATTATTTTAAGCTTATATATTAAGTGGTGAAGGGAATTACGTGTAAGGTTAAGGTTATAAGCTACGCGTAACGCTCTTTAAGACTGTTAAATGGTTATTATCTTTTAAGATATAATAAAGTTTCCTTATAATTTACCTTACATACTTTTATAATAAATAAGCTATAAATAGTAAAGAAATCCCTAATTATAAGATCTACCTTTATTAATGTTTAAAGGCTAATAGCTTACGAGAGAGTACTTTAAAAGCACGTTATATATTTAATGGCTAATTTCTTAATTAAGAGCGTAATAGCGGAAAATATACTTAATCTTAAGCATAAATAAGTATAAGTTATATACTTATTTATTTAAATTAAAGCTATTAATATATCTGATATAATCATTTAAGTTTAAAATAACTTTATTTAAAAAGTAATCTTAAGTTATAAAATAATAATTAATAAGTGAATAGTGTTAAAAAAATGAATTAAGCCTTTACATTTCTCGTTAAAACGCTTGCTTTAATTAAGTAACATTATTTCGGTTAATGATTTCACGCTAAATATCTCGATTAATGGTAACTAACACTTAAGTATAATTAATAATCGATACGAGGACGAGTAAATTATTTATTTACATGCTTAAGAATGTTCGGGGAGTAATGAAGATTTAACGAATAAAAATTATAAAGGGCGATAAAAGGAGGAGGGGAGTAAAGAGCACTAAGATAGCAGTAAGGATATAAGGAGTAATGGAGCAGAGATGGAAAAGGATGGAGTAAAGATGGAAAAGGATGGAGTAAAGAGGATGAAGCTAAAAGGATAAAGTAGAGAGGGGGAGAGAGTAAAGAGGAGGGAGTAGTAAGGAGGGAGCAGATATAATAAAATAAAGAGTAGAGAGCAGTAAAAATATAAGGAGTAAAAGGGAGAGGGTAATAAAGCAGAGAGAATGGAAGAGGACGGAGTAAAGAGAATGGAAGAGGATAAAGTAAAGAGAATAAAGTAAAGAGGGTAAGATTATAAGGTGTGTGATTTAAGTAAGTTATTTATATTAACCTTAAGAGCCATTTCACGGCGATTAGTTATTAGATTCTAAGCAGAGAAGAATCTTTAAGCACCCGATACATGCTTAAATTATAAATCCACCTCTTTACTAGCTATCGGCACAGCTTATATAGATTTATATAAGGTAAAATAAAGTAGAGTAAGAGGCTATCTTTATTTATTAAAGAAAGAAATTAAGATGTTAAAAGATTCAGCTTATATATAATGGCTTAATTATCCCGAAATTACTACCTTAAGTAGCTTTTCTTATTATAAATACGAAACCCCTTATAATTAACGTTATCCTTAAGCCCTTTCCTCAATATCGATTCTTATCGCGTATAGTAAGAAGGTGAAAGAAAGGAGGATCTCGGATAACTAAGTCTCCCCTTAGCTTAAGGATAATATAATGGAAATAAGGTGACCAGAATGAATAGCCTTATTAGTTAAGATTTAACTTTACATTATAATCTCATATCATTTATATAGCGAAGCACCTAGGATAAGCTATAATGCTAGTTTAAGAGGGCATTAATATATAGGCTTACCGAAGTCTTAAACCTTATCCATATAATATAAAGCCATTTTACTTATACGAGTCTTTTAAGTTAGTTTATAAAAAGCGAACCGATGGTAAATATTATTCCTTCCATAACGCCGATACAATACGTAAATATAGTCTTAAATTATGGGTTTTATATGACAGAACCTTAACAACCTAAAGCTAAGAAAAGCAACCTTATAATCCTTAAATTCTTATCTGGTCTTATACTCTTATTCACCCTTTCCCGAGTCTGCTTTACCTATATATATAACAGATAGCTTATATTATACTAGCGGATTAAACTCGGAAGTAAGTCCTTATAACTTCTCCTTACCATTAAAGAAACATTATAAAGCCTCTTACATTAGCCCGTGGCTTAAACGTCTATATATCAAGTTCTTACTTTACTAACTTAAGTTATACGTTCCTTTAGCTGCTACTGATGCATGTCAGTAAATTTTAGCTCTTACGGAAGTGGACGTTCAGCCGTGCCTTCCTTTATAGCCACTCTCGCCTGCACTGAAGTCTGCCATCTCCGCTAAGGTATATTTATACAAAGTCGACTATAGCTCACGATCTTATGTGCGTAAGGTTTAGGATAAAGTTACCATATAGTGTTAATTCCATAGTCTTAACCTATAATCTACTCAGTGAACAAACGCATTTAAGGAATTTCATAAGATAGCTTCGAGACGGAATGTCAATACTAAAGACATACCGCAGATTATCTAACAACAATAGATATTAATGGTAACTCAGAGCAGATCCATAAGGTCAATTAATGTAGGGATCCAGAAAAAGCCTCCCTGCATATGTAGGGATCTAGAAAAAGCCTCCCTGCGTAAGGTACCTTAGTTGGTTCCATTTTTATCTCCGGCAACTATAGCAGGGGCGGCGGAATGAGGCTCCACAACTGCGCCGCAGTCAGCAGCACACCACGCACACCCCCGACACAGGACGCACACCCTCTACACAGGACGCACACCCTCTACACAGGACGCACACCCTCTACACAGGTCAAAGCCGCAGCAGCACCGGCTCGCCCCTGAACAAGGAAATCGACAGTGTCTAGATTAACATGTCATAATGTGCTGTTCTTCCCACCGGCTTTACACTCCTCGCACTTCTTCCCGTGCCCCACTAACAACACATGTAGTCCATATTTCAATTCATCCGGTATTCTCGCGTCAAGATGAAGATGTGTCTCATCTCTGCTCGCTTTTGCCGGCCGCCAACCTAGTAATCCCGTTATTCTCCATACGTGAGTGTCCACAGCGAAACTCTCCCTCCCCAGGCAAAACAGGAGCACACAGCTCGCAGTCTTTGGGCCAACACCCTGAAACGACAGCATCTCCCGCATTGCTTCCTCACTTGACACTGTATGCAAGTGATCCAAGGAATACTCCCCATGCCTCTCGTACACCTGTTGCAAGATGTTGATAATGGCCTTTGATTTGACAGCGCTCAACCCGCCACACTTGATCGCTTCCTGCAACTTTGCCCGACCGCCCTCAACGATGGCCTCCCACTTGTCGGATCTACCGTAAACGGAGTCCATACTCCGTATTGCTCTGCTGGAATTGGCGTCCGATGTGTTTTGTGACAGGATCGTGCGGACCAGGGCGTCCAACACCGAGGGCGAATCGCCGCACCCCGCTCGCGTCGCCGACGCCACGACTTTGCTAGGCCGTTTGCGGGAGCCATGAAGACGTGATAAAACACGGTGGGCCAGCTTGCATTCCTCGGGCGTGGGGTGAGGGAAGTCTGGAAATGGGGATTGCCCGGTGTACAACTTCAACTTCCGCGCCTGTAAATCTGCAGGACGGCCCTTGGATTTCTCGGCGGATGATTTGGGCGTGGGGAGCGTCTTGGGGCTGATATCGGGATATCTCCTAGCTGGTGTGGATGGGACATTATCGTTGGGTCCAGGTTTGATGTGCTTGATAGTATTAGAGTCCGAGTCCGAGTCTGAATTCTCAGGTTTGGGCTCGAGCTTGGCTCTTTTGCGCGCGAGTGCGTGTCTCGGGTCTGCTGGCACTGCTGCTCGCTTCCCTGAGAAACTTTCCGGGGATACCGGTTCTTGCTGATTACTATCTGGTTCTGCCTTCACCCGGGATGATCTCAATCTCCGACTGGTCGGCTGTGTCGCCGTTGCTGTCTGTGCTGTCCTTGTCATTGTTGTTACGGAACGCAAGCGATACAAATCCTGACCTAGGCATGGTATTAAACCCCAAAAAAATCCAGTTGCAGATGGGGAGGTTTGGAACGGTATGGACGTTTATCGTGGCGGATTGGCGGACTGAACGGATGAGGCGAATGGATGCTGAGATGGATGCTCAGCCGCGGTGATGTCAGAGGGGTCCGGTTCCACAAGCACCCCGATTCAGCGGCGCACGCTACGTAACATGTTAGCATCGGAGCTACCCGACAAAAACGTCTCGACTTCATCATATGCCAAAACGCGTCGTTAGAAACGTTATCGTCGTTTTATTTCCGCTTTCACAATTTTATTGAAAACTATTCCTGCGCTAAAAGCAAGATGCTGCTCTTAATATTAATGACGGCTGCTCTACAGAGGCTTGGCAACACCACCACCATTCAACTTGACCGTCTTCCCGCCTAGCCACTTGCTCTGGCCCGCGCTGGCATTGTAGTACAGCGTGAATCCCGCGCTCTGGATATTTCCCAGGGTTCTATCCCCATCCGTAAAGTTCTGCACCTTTGTATCTTTCGTCAGCGTCCAGTTGCTGCTGCTGTCAAGCGCGACATCAAACGTCCCCGCCTTGCCCGCCGAAGCGCCATCATACGCTGCGCCCGTCCACGAAGTATGGTCTTGGAGCTTCCAAGAAATGTAGCTTCCATTGTACGCCACTAAATCCCCCTTGAGCTTGCTCTCTGAGACGGTCGCATACACGAGCGCCGGCAGCAAATTGTTATTGTCCGCGTACCCGGCGTAATAGTCAAAATCCTGTGTGATCTGGCTGTAATTCGCCGTAACCAGTACTCCGCTCTGCGTGTTGATTTCAGTGGTGTCAATGTCAACGTTTATAATCGTGTTTCCGAACCACAAACCCGGCATGGTCTTTCCTAGGGTGGTGATGCGGGAGTTTTTAAGCTTCAGACTGGCGCCCGACGTTCGAATCTGCGAACTGAAAATGGCCACCCCTCCCAACAACCCAGCCGTAGAGTCGCAGTTGATCAGGGTAGCGTTCTGCGCGCCGTCCATAAACACCACTGGGCCTTTTTCAGAAATGGACTGCACGTTCTCTGCATAAATGGTGCCCAGGGCATAGAAGGTTGCTGACCCGACACCGGCAGCGTGGGCTACGCTGTTATAGACATAGACGTCGCCGACGGGAGAGTCGCCGGAGAAGGACGATGAGCGCATGCCGCCGGAGAACTGCTGCACGTTGTGGGCGATGATGGTACCATTCCCTGAAGCGTACAAGCCGTGGGAAACTGGACCAGAGGAATAGAGCCAGGCGTTGTCAACGTGCACGACCGTCCCGGTGCCGTAGGAGTAGATGTTGGCTGCGCCGTTGTGCACGGTTATGTTGACATTTTTCAGGGTCGCTTCTGAACCGTTTGCCTGCGAACAGAATAATTAGGATGGGAGGAAGGAAGGAAAAATGGAGATGGGGACGAGGGGATGGGACATACGACGTTCACAGCTGCGTTAAACCCGTAAAAACTGGCCGTCAGAAGATTCGAAGAGTATCCGTACTTGAGCACGTCGATGTACGAGGCGTCGAACTTGGCACCATCGGTCACGAGAATCACGCTCGTGTCGTTCTTGTTCACGGTGTAGGACTGATGGTCGACTGATACGGACTTCTTGCGAGAGTCGTAGGTGTAGGCTGCCTGAACTGTGGGTAAAGTTAGCAAGCGCACTACGACAAGAAGGTTAGGAGGGGTGACTTGCTAGGTGACGGCTGCGTGGCAATGAACGGCACGTTGTAGTCCGGCACGATGGCATTGTCTGCAGCCCAGGCCGAGGGTGGGATGACGTCTGAAGGGTCCTGGATGGTCACTACTGCGAGGCAGGCCACTGGCAGGAGGCCGAAGATGGAGAGCAGGCTAAGACTGGCCATTGTCAAGGACTGATATTGATGGATCCCGTCGCTGAGAGGCTGTTTAACCTGCTTCCTCGCTATCAGATGTCGTTGATCCTCTGCTCAAGATCTGGGATGGTCTGCAATTTGTAGTCAGGGGTAGACCTTGCCGAGCACGGTAATTATACAAGCCATGGTAATATTCGGACGGGTTACCGCACCCCACTGACCGGACGGGTATAGTCAACAGCCCAATGTTGGTACACATATCTGCCGTAAAGGCTGTCGTGTCGATTCATAATCCATGTTTGGTTTGATCTTGTTCACGATCGATTCGCTATCTGGGTGCAACTTAGGACCCAAGGCAGAAGCAAGAGCTCCGGATGAAGTGGAGGGAGCGTTACGTCAACCGCTGCCAAGAACTTCCTAGACCGATTCACTTGACAACCTCCGCATGCAACGGAGTGCGGGGAGCCGCATCCTGAACGCGGGGATTAGCTTCGGGGTCCTGGGTTAGAACGCGAGCGTAGACAGGAGTTACCGTCGATCTCCATATGTCGCGTTGCCGTGGGGTGCTACCCGAACACAGTGTCTTAGGACAGTGTCCCCTTTCAATGGTCAATATTATAATTTGCTTGTGGAGGCTCCGCTTCTGGGCAGCGTGGACAGATTTTGGACGATCTTATGAGATGGGTACCCACATCAAGCTACGTACTCAACAGGGGCCGTCCTACAGGCTACCAACTAAGCATAGAGTGTGCGCCTTAACGGGCCCGAGCATAAGACACCGACGATGGTGTAGATGGACATTCGGAACCTGAGAACCCTAACATGGACACCAAGAAAAAACTACCAGGATTCACCTTAACTGCCAGCATTTGGTCATTACCCGCCGTAATCCATAAACTTAGCGCATGAATGAAGCCCGTTAAGCATGTTAAGCTTCTTTGGTGACGGGAGCCAGGGCTTGGCCGGGGTGCTTGCGCGGAAGGTGGGCGGAGGCGGGGAGAATGCGGGGATCCTTGACAGTAGCGCGCACGAACAAACATGACGGTACACGCAATCCCTAATTTGAGCTGCTCGTGTATGGGCGGATATGTAGGGTAACGCAGGTTTGGTTGACAGGAAACGGAAGTTGAGAGTACTTGAATGTGGCTATCTTCGTTAAGATATCTCCCCGCCACCCACATCCCGTGGAGCCGACCCGGTTGTGAAAGGCCTTTGCAACAGTGGTTGGCTATTATCGCGTAGGTTCTCGCAGAAGTAGGACCTGAACATTGCATAGAGACGGGTAGTAGAGACATACTATCTGGCAGTCGCAAATCGTCGTGGGTAACAAACAGTTCTCTCTTTTCTGGGTTGGTTACGGATAAAGAGACTTCAAGTGGCATCTTTACAAATGGAATCGGCAAGTTCCGCAGGCGGGGTTAGCTCAGTTGGGAGAGCGTCAGACTGAAGTCATACTTCAATCACCACATCTGAAGGTCGTGCGTTCGATCCGCACACACCGCACTTCGTTAATGAGTTACACGGTGTTTTTTGCTTTGAGTTTTACGTTTTTTTAATGGCTTCTCGGTGGCCTTTTCTGGCTCATGGACATACGTTCAAGAAAATGACTACCGGGTCATGTTCTCTGAGCTACAGCATCACCATTTTTTGCCTTTTTTACACCTAGTTCATTCTTTTTGTGCGTTAATTGCGTCGCCTTGAATTGTCTTCAGTTTCAGGTGAAAACACTGTATGTGGGCTTATCTGTCCTAAATTCACTAGCTTCTAAATACATGGCACTTTACTCGTCGGCATAATCGGATTCTATCGCGCCTTCAAGCGCAACGCTTGATCTCAAAGCTTGCAGTTGCTTCTTCTTGCCTAGTCAGACAGAGGTCAAGAAGTCGTTTTGGTGGATCCAAGATTGACGCGGTCCAGATGTGTCTGTGACTTTATCGGTCTTTGAAGTATGGGTGTTGCACGATTTGGATGATGGTCTCCAAACTAACCAACCAGTCATCTAACCGACACCGAGTTCTTGATTCCCCAGCGTTACGTCTCGTTTTGCCCGCTATCTGCCTTGCGGGGGATAGGTTCATGCATGCCTGCCCAACTCTCTCTGCAGACGCCGCCAGTTCACAGGCTGCAATCCGATTGACTGTCCGATACTGCACCTCGTACTGCGCCTTCTGAGAAGCCTCTTTGGAAGCCTGATATCTCAGTCATTAAGGCGGAGCAATGCAGGATGGATGCCCACCACTTCATTGCACTGCCCGTGTCCGCGCAAGGCTCGGTAACATTCTTGCTGGTATGTATTGTGAGATGCTATTTAGTCGAACATGGCAGCAGGCAGTAGCACCTAGGTAGTCTTGCAAACAGACGGCACTCTTCCTCATACAGAAAAACGCATATTACAATGAAGAAAAATGGCTGAAGTTCTGGGCTTCGTCACAATCGGACTGTCGCTCGCAAAGGCTACCAAGTCTATTGCGTCCTTTGTCAAGACCCTCTATGATGTAGCTAAGCAAGCCCCATCGGTTGGGGACCAAATGAGGAGGATCGCCCTCCAGCTACAGACGGCTTCGCTCGTTTTCGGAACAGTGCGCGCCTCTCTCGAGCATCACCGGCCGAAGAATCTGGACTCGCCAGCCATTCAGTACTTGGCTCGGTTCAAAGTGATACAGGCGTTGGTAAAGGAGTCAGACCACATCGGGGCCGAGATTCGCGCTCGGCGGAGAAACATGTGGCTCATTCCGAGACGGTTCGCCTGGTGGACGAGCTGGAAGTGGAATCAGATGAAGCCTCATATCGAAGCCTTGGGACCAAGTATAGAGAGCCTAAAGGCGAGTCTTCAAATAATTATCTTGATCATTCAAGTAGAGCAGGCGCCGGTGGCCATGGCAGGGAGGTCTCAAGCTGAACTTGAGGAGGAGATGTGCGTGAATTCCTATGTCTCGTCTTTGGGGGCGGCCGCGTGATTTGGCAGTACTGATTTTCGAGGATTAACAGCGCGTTTCTGAAGAAAGTGATCGAGGATCAGATAGAGACGATCCGTCTACTGCGGGAGCAGGACCACATTATTCCGACTAAGGTCTCGGCAACAAGCCCCAGCGAGCGTGCGGCTTCTCAAATGCCCGACCAGCAAATCGCTCTCTGCCACCTCGCGCGAAGCATGGCAGAGACGCAAACAGTCCCCAACACTCCGCCCGAGACATTCTCTTTCAGTGAACCGGCAAAAACGCACCAGCGCCAGCGTCGCAGGAGAAAGCAACCTACCTCTGATATCTTTCCAGCCGCTTCTTCTTCACACACCCCAACTACACGGTCGGTACGCCAAGAGCGTCCTAGATCGGAAGCTTTCTCAAACGTGACTACGCCAGAGGTCAGGGTGGCGCCATACGTGCCACGAACTCGCGTCCCTCGTCCAAGGTCTGAGGCGTTCCCGCCACCATCTCCGAGCAATCCTAGCTCGGAAGAGCAGCACTCCCGAGAGCCAATCACCAGACCTACGATGCCGGAACCATTAGCCAGACAGGCATCCGGCGCGTCACCAGCGTCCACCTCCCGCACTCAGACATCATCTTCTTCCACCCCATCCACCAGCTCCACATCGCATGGGCGAAAATCAACAGACACGGCGGCAGCTTCGCGAGGGTCAGACGCGTTAATGACAGGACCGCCCCCACTAGCACTCACCGTTGAGGAAGGGTATATTATAAGTGGATTCAACAATAGACGGATCCGAGCCACAGCGCGTGTCGAGCAGAGACTAGGTGTCAACCTCATATCACTAGCATATGCGAAGCAGCTCCACTTCGAGATTAAAGTTCTCGGCCCGGTCAGCATCAGCTTCCCTCAAGAAAATGGCGAGACACCCCGAGAGTTACTTAGCATGGGTAAGGTGATGATTCGGTGGAACAAATCTGCTAGGACAGCTACTGGCACCCTGGTCTACATTGGCGCCCTATCCTATACCCCGGTCAACTGCCTCGTCTGTGAGAGTCTAGAGGAGCCGTTGATCTTTGGGCGACACTGGTGGCGCGATGAAGAGTCTCGTGGGGAGCATCTTTAGTGTGTCATTATTCGCAGAGAAGCAATTGTATCTGTACTTTAGGGTTGTCACGTAGAAGCGGGAGCTGCAAAGTAGACTTGCTGTGAGAAGAGCGCTTCGGAAGTATTGATCAGAGTTCCTTGATTGATACAAAAGAGAGTGAGCGAAGCTCGCAGTATATATACATGACAAAAGAAAGAGCTTAGTAAGCTGTATGGGGTGCGCCTCAGGGCGCACCTGAAGCAGCACGTGAAGCACCTTGGCCCACGTGACCACCCTGAGACACACCCTGCGACACACCCCCCAGTTGATCTACTGCGCAGGAGATCAGCTGTCTGCAGCGCTGGTGACGATCTGTAAGTGGGTTAAGAATGATCTCAAAGTAAGCTGAAGTCCTTCTGAACCTGTCAAATCCATCTAAGAAAACGGTCAAGGCCATCTTAAAACCCCTTTTCCAGCCGTCATCGCACCACCTTTATGACCCATAACCCCGTCTAATTGGTCTTCGGGTGCGCACTATCCCCTTTTAAGCCTCACAATGGGAGTCTGCACAATAAAATGACCGCACAATAGGAATGCGCTCACAAATAGAGTGACCGTTCTAGGGACCCACCCGGCCTTCGTATAAAAGGCTCCTTCGATCCCATACTGAGCCTTCTTTTCCTCCCAACAACAACATCTGCAAACACAATAGCTCGCAAGAAGAGCCATGCTGCGCGCCTCGCGGCGCTTAAGAAAGCTCGTGCGACTCGTGCTGCCGCTTCGTCGTCTCGGCTTTCCCGGTCTGCTCCTATGTCCGCCGGGTCAACCTCGCCCACTCGCGCTGTGTCTGTAGCGTCCTCTTCGTCGTTAAGCGCCAGCGAAACCCTAGCTATAGAGAGGTATGTACCCTTTTCCAGCTTCTTAACCATGTTTCTGACCTTTACACAGCGTTCCCGCCCCGACCACCCCCAAGTCAAAAGGTACGGCCCGGGCCCCGCCCCAGACTGGTAGCGGAAGGTGAGTTTAGCCTCACTTTCTTCTTATCTGTCTGCCACTAACCGTTTCTTACAGTACGAAGAAGAAGAAGCTCCCCGTAAAGGGGAAGACGAGACGCAACCTCTGTTTTAGTTATTTACGGTCCGCCTTAGCGGGCAAAAGGTCTAGGGTTTACTGCGATGCAGCAAACAGTTCGCAGTGTTTCCACTGCTACCAGCACAGCCACCCTTATAAGCCGATGTAAGTTTTCCTGCTCCCTAACTTTCCAATGCTTATTACTAACACGTTTCTAACCCCGAAATCGTTAAGGGCCCTGCCCGGGAGCTCGCTGCGGGGATTCGCCGCGGCGTAAAGGCGTCTGCGTTGTTCGGCCTGCGCTAAGCGATTCGCACCCTGCTCCGGCAGGACGAGGTAAAGAAGGCTATAGTGAGCAAAGGGAGGCGGCCTATAGCCGCTTCCCCGGTCGAGGAGGACGAAGATAAGGATGAGTTAAAGGAGGAGAATAAAGGAGACGAGCGCCGAGAGCGCTTCCTCGCCGCGTATAGCGAGATCTATAACTATATCATAAGATAACATCTTATAAGACCTTTTCCAAATGTTGCATTAAGCTTACTGCTTAGTAACCTTATCCTGTATTTTTTTTTTTTTTTTATATATAGCACCGGCGTGTGCCGGGCGGGTTACGCCTTATTGTCCTTACTGTAATTTACGTTAGCGAGCGTATAGGACTTTGTCCCTTACTTATTAACACTGTTTTACTTACTTAGTTTAATAAAGTAACGCGTATCTTAAAGGTTTAAAAGCGCCTTAAAGTGTTCGAACTTCTACCGTAATAAGTTCTTCGTAAGACTATCGGCTAACATCTCTTTTATAAAGAGGTAAGTGACTTCGAATGCTTTCCTCGAGTGTTCCTAACGTAGCCACAGGTTATAGATGTTTATATAACGTAGCTTAATATTAATTCTTTCTCTATCGCCCATTACGAGTCTAATCGTTTATTAATTATTATAATAAACTTTTTAAAGCTCTCTTAAGTTTAAAAAGATCTCTTTAAACAGCCTTTAAAAGGCTATCGCTTCTTTCGCGGTTAGGGAGAGGGTTAAGAGCTCTGCTTTAGTAGATAATATGGTTATTATGTCTTAACGCGCCGCTTTCCAATTAATTAAACCGTTAAAAAGCATTATCGTATACCCTTATATAAAGCGCCTAGTCTTAATGTCATTTATAAAAGATACGTCTCTTACGATCAGCAAGACTTACGTGCCATTTATCACCCCCTTATACTGTATCCTTAAGAACCGCGTTCCGTAAAGGTACTGTATAGTTTATTTAGCTGCCTTAAGGTGTTCTAAGCTTAGATTCGTTAAGAATTACGAGAGCTTAACAAACGCGTACGTAACGTCGGGTCTAATTATAATGGCTATATATAGGATGGATCCTATAAGCTCCTAATACCGCTTCACCTGCGTAACGGTAGCTTACCTAATAAATTTCACTAGCTCGGCTGTCGGTAAAGGCGTGCATAAGAAGTAATAAGAGCTTATTAAGTCGTATCGAGAGGCTATTTTCTCGATATACTAATCGTGCATAAGCCAAACTTTCTTAGCTGCTCTATCCCTAATCACCTTAACGCTTAAGAAATACTTAATGTCGCTTACGTCGTGAAGTTCGTATGCTCCCTTCAGTCCTTTTATCACGCGTTCAGCCTCAGTAAAGTGCTTCTTCGCGTAAAACACTAAGAAGTCGTCGATATAAAACACGAGCATCATAGTTTTATTTACGTTTATAAACAGATAAGGGTCTTCTCCTAATAGTGTAAGCCCGAGTAGCTTTAAAGTGGAGCAGAACTTTTTATACTACAGATAAGGTGAGTCCCTTAGCCCGTATAAGGCTTTCGTAAGCTGCACGCACATTCCTTCTTCCTTAAAGCCTTTAAGAAGCTCGTAGTATATTATAGAACTATCGTCCCGGTTAACGTTTAAGAACGCTTATACGATATCGAACTGCTTAACCTTTAGGTCTTAATATGTAACGATTACCATTATTAATTTAAAGGTTCTTACCGTTAAGGTAGCCGCGTAAGTGTTTTAAAGAGTGGCTTTTTAAAGATCACCCCTTACGTAAATACGCGCCTTATACTTTATAACGTAGCCTTTTAGATTGAACTTATAAGTAAACACCCATTTAAGTGGAAGAGGCTTACCTTTCACTTACGACCGAAGGATCTTTTTTTAAGCCTTTTTACTAATTAAGTTATTAATCTCGTCGCTATAAGCCGCTATAAAAGCGCTTCGCTAAGGGTGTTTAACTAGGTCCTTTTAGTTCCTCGGTACTGTTAATGCTTTAATAAGATCATCCCTATACAATCTCTTAGTTAAGGCGGCTCTTAGCCGCTTTACTTACGTTTATTATACTGCCGCCGCGATCACGGCATGCAGCGTCTTATGCTCCCGGTCTCCCTCCTTAATAGCTTTCTACTAATTAAGCAAGAAGGTTATAAAAAAGGTATATTAGGAATAGTGTTTTAAGACGCGAATCTTAGTCCTTATAAACATAATCGTGGTGAAAACTCCGCTTACACCACCCGAGCCACGAGGATCCTTTAAATCCTACTTCTTAATTCTCCTGCTCTCGCGCGTTCGGGAACTATAATCCTTCTTCGTGTACTTACGCTTAAGAGCTTTAAGGGAAGTGTTCTGCTCGGTTTAAGGGGTTTTTACGTATAGTTCCTCCGTGCTTACGCTTATAAGAGCGGTTCTAACATAAATAACCTCCTCTTCGTCGGTAACAGTACTGCCGGCAGCTCCACCGCCGCTTATAAAAGGATTATTACCTTCGTCTCCGCTATCTTCCGGAGCTATTAACTAAGATTCCTTATCTTCCGTAAGTAGAATTAAAAAGGGTTCTCTTTAGTCGTCCCTTATCTTAAGCCTTAAGTCCTTACTTTATAGTAAGCTTTCCCCGCGCTTTAAGCTTATCCTTTACTTTAAGTCTCCTCCAGTATAAGGTTCCGGAGATCTTTAAAGGGTTAAGAGTCTAACTTACGCGTTATTAAAGGAGCTATTAAAGCCGTTATTAAAGCTATTAACCTTTTCCGAAGAGACAGGCGTTTCGAAAGAGACAGAGCTTTCGTCTTCGCCCTTTACAGCTTCCTCCGTAATTACCCCCAAGTCTTAACTAGGGTCGGGAAGCTCCGTACCCCCGAGCTCTTACTTAAGCGGATAAACTATAATTTAAGGCTCCATTTATACTCGACCGTAAATATCATCCTACGACATAAGCGTTTATAAGGCTTACGTAACGTCTTATAGCTAGCTTCCGATGTTAAGTTTATTCGCTACCTCCTTTATAATAGGAATTAAGTGCGCTTCCCTTTTCTCTTACTTAGGTTAATAGAACTTTTCTTCGTTAAACGTCACATTACAGGTGGTAATAACGCGGTCGAGCTACGGAACCTAGATCCTGTAAATGTTAAAAGTAACGTATCCTACTAAGTATCTTATGTGAGCCCGCGGTCGCGTTTTAAAAGCTCTTCTATCCTTTCCCACCTCGCGTGCCTTATCGAAAGGGTACGCTCTACATCCATACGCGTAAATCCAGCTCTAATCTAAGCGTAAATCCTAAGTAAGACCTTTAACCATATGTGGTTCGTACCAGCGAAAGTACTGTTAAAACCACACATTAAGTATCTCGTTAAGTAAGCGCATTCTACGTGCAGGACTAAGGCTAATATTATATAAGTATGCCGCTGCTTTATTAACCTCTAGCTAAAGGTTCTTCAGCAAGTTAGCACCGTTTAGCATCGCGTTTACCCTGCTATTAAGTTCTTATCTTACGCGCTCACTCCCACTGTTAGGCTCGTGCGTGTTAGTCGGGGTTGTTTCGATATTAATCCCTTCTTCTTACGCCCATAGCTCGTAAGCTATAAAACCCCGTATGCCGATCGTGGCCGTATCGTTATCCTGCTGGATCTTACATACTAAAAGTCCATATTGCCGTCTTACCTAGCGCTTAAAATTACGAATCGTATTAAAAATCTCTATAAGCGACTTATAAATAAGGGGGAATGCGAAAAGCTTTCCACTATACTCGTCTTTAATCACTAAGAGCCATTAAGAGCCGTTAAAACCTTGTTTAAAGTCGAAGAGGTCCTAAAAAATACGCTAAAACGGTCGGATCGATCTGTTTTCTAACGTCCGCCGCGAGACTACCTGCTTTCCATGCGCTTAAGCGCATTACTAGCATTTAATCTTAACTATCCTATTAATCTTAACATTCTTAACGCTTATAACGAGTGCTTTAAGTGCCTTTAGTCTAAGATGCCCTAAATGAGCATGCTAAAGATCTTCTAAATCTTCCTTAAGGCGCGGCGGATCCTGCGATGGCCGCCACGGGCGCCCCAGTGCTTGTCTTATTATTAACCCTATCATTAAGAACACAACGGTGCCTACGGCGCTCACTGGAATCACGGTTGGAATGCTGTAGTAAAGAGAAAGAGGCTTGTATTCGAAGAAGACCAGGTTGTGCTTGCGCGTAAGGGTCTTAACTACCACGCTCCTCTCCAGCTTTCCAAAACGAAGTGTACAGTCCAATCCGCAAAACCAGATTTCCGCCATACGAAGGCGAGCTTCCGAGACTATGTTCACATAGAACCCATCGACCACAGCGACGTCGTTAAGCGTGAGATCCTCTATGTTCGGTCCTTTCGTCCCATTAAGAGCATTCTTAAGCACCTAACGTCCCTTTCCAGCGATAAGAAAGCTCATTGTACCGGCTTCCACTGACTTATTGTTATTATAAGGCTTATACGAACCAGGTTCGAGCAGGTCCTTATTGTTAACTAGGTGGATAGCACCACAGTTGTCGACGAGAATACTGTTTGCCAGCGGGTGGCGGGCGTGTTATATAGCGGTGTAGATCCTATGACCTTTGCCGAGATCACTTATAAGGCCTAGGTCCATGGTCACGGCGACCACCGAACCAAGGTAGCTTGTCGAGCCGTCTTTTCCGCTATCAACCTTATTGCAAGGGGTACCGTCTTTATTAAGCCAGCCTTTCTTAATCAACTTCGCACGCAGGCTTTTCCAACGTGTGAAATGGAGGCGAGTTAAGATCTCCTCGCGTTTCTTCGCGGAAATGCCGTAAGGACGCCTTCTAGCCTTGCCGGTAAGCGCGCATTCCAGGTCAGAGCAATTTTCCGCCTTCCAGCGATGGGTTACTATTAGGTCTTCCTCGCAGGGACACGAGTGCTGTCCCCCCTGGTTAGATCCACTTAAACTGTTAGAAGCGGGTTTCGAAGCGCTTAGCACATCTCCTAAAGGACCACTGAGCGTGGAGAACATGCCCGGGCCCTTAGCCGCGGCGTTAAGCTTTTCCTCGTGGAGCATAGCGCCAAACACCACTACAAACGCTTCCAAACTCTTAACAGGGAGCTCTTCAGCCTCGTGTTCCACCACGGTTTCGTATTGGCGAGTTGCCCACTAAGGTGCCATCCGCTTCACAGCCCTCAGAAAATCCTTCACTGCCAGGGTGCCTTCGGCTTCGCGAATTCCGTACGCCCTTACGCGAGTTAAAACGTCTCGAAACTCGGCTAACCAGCGTTCTCTGTTAGTGCCTCCCAGGGAAGCCTGTGTAAGCACCCTTCGGTACTCTTGCCGCACAGTATCCTGGGTTGAACTCGGTCCTGGTGCCAGATCGTTCTTTAGGAAGCGTATAAGTCCTTAGAGGCTAATGATTCCCTGCAGGTCGCAGTTTTGTAAGGCTGTTTGGTACAGTCGCTCATCGGTGTTCTTCTCGACCCAAGTCCAGAGCAAATTGTACTCGGTCGAGTATAAAGAGGCTTTTGCTAATCGTGCGGTTCTTAAGGATGCGATCCAGCTCCTTGTCGACCTCTTCCACGGTTGGTTTTGCTGGTACAGTCGGCTCTGCGCCTCGCTGTTGTTCATTGCTAGCTTCCCAGAGTTGCAGAGCGACCTGGTACCTTTCCGTGCGTTAAGCTATTAGATCATCGTAGATCGCATGGAACGTGGGTTGCTCAGCGTCTTTAAGGGTCGCTTTCGGGATGATGGGAGGCGCGTCGGGCGCGTCTGGATTGACGTAAACATCCCAGATTCTAAGCCGGTGAGCGTTGATCCTAAGGTTTAAGTACCAGACTGGCCATGAGAAGCGGTCGGTCAACTTGATGGACTTCGGGAAAAGGTATTCCTGGCTGGAGTCGCTTGCCATGATGGATCGTATGAGGATCGGAACAAGAGATAGGTAAACAAGACAAGGAAGGAAACGAAGCACTCTTCCCACATCGGAAAAGTAATGGATTGCGCAGGGGAATGGTTGTTGAACCTGCGGGAACCGGGCTCATAACTGTCACGCAGAAGCGGGAGCTGCAAAGTAGACTTGCTGTGAGAAGAGCGCTTCGGAAGTATTGATCAGAGTTCCTTGATTGATACAAAAGAGAGTGAGCGAAGCTCGCAGTATATATACATGACAAAAGAAAGAGCTTAGTAAGCTGTATGGGGTGCGCCTCAGGGCGCACCTGAAGCAGCACGTGAAGCACCTTGGCCCACGTGACCACCCTGAGACACACCCTGCGACAAGGGTAAACCCCAATACCTCAGATCGCACTGCGAAACGCTGTCTTCTCGTCATCTTTCGGCAAAGACTTTGAAAATTCCAAGCACCCTACTGTCTGCTCCTTCTTAGATGACGTCATTCGTCAGTAATTGCGAGCAAGTCATCGTCTTAAGTCGCTCCTTCCCGATATGTGTCGGAATGTACGATGTAGCCACGAGGTGTGCATTTTGATAGCCTTATATCCTCCTACCCCATTCTTTATAGTTTGGCGTCGCCCGTCTCTACGCTGGGATCTCTTCCACGTTGCTCTAACTAACCGCGCAAACTATGCATCCATCTTCGGCAGCTCGGGCGCCCTGTTTAACAGCCTACGCCGTAACTGTCTCTGCGACGGACACGGGCTGCTTGCACGCCAGCAGTATTACTACCGTTGGCGGGACGGCCGGGACGAGCTGGCCGAGGTGCGGCTCTGGAATATCACATGCTCGTCTACCGCGGCTGACATCCTGCCCTGTCTCGAATGCGACATCAATGTCTGCGAGGAGTGTCGGTACTATCCGCGGCTGGGATTATCAAAACCAGCCTTTCGACGGCCGCACCTCCCTGACTTTTGGAGTGGTTCGGAGACTAAGAACGTGGAACTTGGAATTTATACACTATTTCTTGGCAATTTCCAATATGTATAGCGACCCGTTGCCAAGATACTGCTGCCCATTCCTATACCCCGTACCAAACATGACGTATCCATCACTGACCGCTATGCCGCCCTGGAAGGTTGTGTCGGTAGTCATATCCGCCACCACTTTCCCGCTCTTGTCAACTACCACCAACCCCCCCTGAGAGTTGTCATAATCCGCCGCCGACCCATCAGATTTAACGATCCCGGTGCGGGGATAAAACACCAGATCCCCGGCCACCGTTGGCGCAGTTAATGCGAAAGCGTTGGTATGATTACCAGTTGCGGCAGGAACCTGCCAGAGTACCTTCCCTGTACCCAAATCAGCCGCGCCAAAAACGCTGGTCGGTTCGCTCAGATCGACCGTCGTTGTGAACGGTAGAGTGAAGTAGATCTGTTTATCGTCCATCGCTATCCCCCAGCTGATACCCCCGCCAAGGCCATCACTGCTCGTTTGTTGTTGCCATATAGTCGTGCCGTCTGCTGCGTCAAAGGCGTAGAGCACACCGTTCTTCTGACCAACCACTACCATGTCCTTCCCAAATGCAGTGGTCTGGTGCGGGACGAAAGAGGGCGCCATGCCGAAATCTGCGTCCGTCCCGGGGGGATCTTCTGCGCAGGCCGTCGTGTCGATGGGCGACAAGACGCACGCGCCGTTCCAGGCGTCCATCCTTGTTATTCTTCGTACCCAGTTAATCTTTCCGGTGGGTATGGAGAGGGCGAGGATGGACTCCTGGTTGACGCCAGCGGGAAGACAGGCGGAGGTTTCGTTTGCACAGTGTGCGAATTCCGGTGGAAAGGAGTACACGTTGCCGGTGCCAAAGAAAACTTGATTCCTTGAGGGATCGATCGAGGGTTGGGAACCCCAGATACCGGCACCACTCCAGCTAGAGTTCGATGGCAAAGTGGCTACGTTCCATTTTACCGAGAATTTGGAGAGGTAACGGTTGAAAGATAGAGCGACCGCGTTGCCAATAAACGAACAGCAGGGGTAACCAGGGAATTCCAGAGGGGCAGGCTCTTCGTAGCTAGAGGTCCCAAGAAAGAGGGTACCGTTGTACAACGTTGGGGACGTCGTAATGATCGCCAACGGGTGAGGGTGGATCTGGATGATATCCAAAAGGGATCCAGTTTTGACATTAACGGCGACCATCAACGCATGTGCTTGCGTTCCAAAATAAAGCACGTCACCGTCAATTTGCGGCGAAGTGCGAGAGACTTTGTACACTGCCGTCTCGGTCTGTGGGTCCAGGGGGGCGAAGTCGTAGATTATCTGTGTGACGTTGATCTGCCATTGGATCTGGCAGGTGGTGTAGTCGAGAGCAACGAATGACCCGTTCCAGGTAGGATAGTAGACCACTTTACCGGATATGACCGGGGTTGCAGAGATACCGAAAGGATAGACGAGACCGGAACAGCGACGGGTCAAGGAGGGGACGTTGGACGCGGTGAGAGAGGTGCTCGGCTGCCAGCGGTTGTTGAACGAGTTCCCTCCCCAGCCTGACCAATCTGAGGAACCTCCTCCTGCATGAACCCAAGTTATTGTGGTGAAGAGGAGGGCCAACAAAGACGGTAGTGAAGACATGGCGGCTATGTCTGGCTTCAATCACCATGGATTCAGACAAGGTCGCACAAGAAGCAATGAGAAAAGAGAAGCAAAGAGAGGTTACCCGAATAAAAAGGAATTCAGACCGCAACCCCGGGTCTGGCACATTTTGACAGGACTGCGTCCGTGAGCAGGGGACGGATGCCGTTCGGTAGCATTGCATGGGACCAACGTGCATAGCAGCATATCCGTGCGGAAAGTGGCAAACCAATCCGTACACAGCAAGACTCTCTTGCACCCTGCAGGTCCTTAAGCCCTGTTCTAAGCACAGTAAGCTAGGTACGAAAAATAAGCTGGATAAAGTAGACCGGCATTTAATTAGGTAGATGCAGTGTAACTACATACCCCTGGACCGAAGTCTAGAAATATGCTTTTTAGGGGCCACTGACCTCCAGGAGCACTGCAGTAATAGTTCGGACGCTAAGGAAAAGGCAAATGCGACGCAAGTAATTCCAGCCGGCCGGCAATCCTTCCAAAAATGTCACTGAGCGTCCATTGCATCGGAAAAGTCCCGGTTGGCGGAGTTGCACTGCTGACAGGTTGGGACGGGTTTTATCGAACCACTACACCACCGAAACAAAATGTGAACCCACACCTGGCCGATGCTAGTAATCCATTTTGAAGTCTGACAGGGTTTGGGGAGGGTCAGCTTCAGCGATCAAGGCAGGGTCAATACAGGAAATATCGCTGACAACTTGAACTTACCGGTAATCAAACTGAAAGTTATTAGGCCGGTTCATCAGACTTGATGAAGCGTCTCCGTGACAATGAGGAAGGGGTTGGGCGGATGGGAAAGGTAGGATGCAACAAAAGACAGTGAAACGACCCACCTTGACCATTGAGGCCTCTCTTGAGGACTGCACGGCGATAATAAGTGTAGCAGCGATACATTTTGGTCTCGTAGCACGAGTAGTTCCACGCATTGCAGGCTGCCCGTCCGTCCTGACGGCGGCACTCGCCGACTTTGATCCCGGTGTTGGCGACAATGATGTCGTAGTCATTTCCCTTCCAGCGATAGATGAGGTCATCTCCGCAACTTCCATTGCACTAGGTGGTAGAGGATAATAAAAGTGGATGAAGAACGTACCGGGTTGCCTCCTCTGGCCTCACCGCCCCCAATGTCATCACTCACATTACAACAACCGCAGACATCCTCGTCCCTCGTGGCGACGCCTTGGGTCCAGTCCTGTCCGAACTCGCCGAGACCCGTGGAACAGGTCCGGAGCCGGAGGTCGTAGTCTGCTACCACAGTGGTGAGCACAGGGCTGAGGGGAATCAAGGCCTTGAGATGCATCTTGAAGAGTGTGAAGAGTGTTCTTGGAAAAGAAAGAAGGCTCGTTGACGTCGTTTGATGGCTGCTGTTGTTGAATCTCCAGTCATTTGCCATGTGGACATGCCGCTACTTATAGAAGCTGAGTCGCAACTCAATATCCTCCTCCTCCTCTACCACCTTTCTCCGGGCAACTTCAACGAAAGTTTCATGCGGTTGGTGGTGAGATGCAGTTTTCATGAGGCGATTCAGACGGCCTTGACCAAGGAGTGGAGGTTCGGCGGTCTTCGCGGTTCCATGGTCGCCATCAACCGCAACAAATATGGGGCAACTTAGGAGTGTCTGCAACAGTTGATTCGGAAAGGGGTTGAGCGGATGGCGGAGAACGCCCCTAGAAGGACCCCATACCCTGCAATATCTGCGTCGAAGGTTTCTCAGTTTTCTCAAAGACAAGGGCTCGGTCCCAAGATTGGAAGGTGGGTATAGCATCATTCAATGGTTCTGACAACCAACACGAAGTTGCGGAGTCGTTCGTCCGACTAAGAAGAACTATGCCGCGTCCAGCACATCACAGCTAGACTTCAGCCCTGGTCTGTTGTCAGCTCGGTTACAGCAACGCCAACGGTTCAAGAACTCGGTCTATCGCAACTCAATAAGGTATGTTTCCACGGAATCCAAAGCACAATCGCTGGACTGTAGTCCTTTGTACCCTTAAGCCTTCTTTTCCCTGCTTATGAGAGCTTGCCTCGTTAAACAATTTCGCTCGAACAGAAACCGGCACGGCTCTCTTCTACCAAGACACAAACTGACAGTTAAGGTAATATTGTTTCTCGGCGCATTGTTGCTGCCTTACAGGGAAGTTGTGGGGAGTTGTGGATAAGCCAAGAGCCGCCTCACAGCCAACCAGGCTTAGCTTGCCTCTTACAGGAAGCTTTGCGTCGTAGCCAGGAGCATAGGTCCGGATAATACCCCTTCGGTTCCGACAGCATCCTTTCTCGTGCATGGGACCCTCAGATGGCCGTGTGCCTAATTCGATTGACAAAAAACAAAAGTGTTTCAATACTGTGTATGCATCTGGAATCAAGGTTGCGATGCTCAAACTTTAAACCTTCAATTGCATTTTAGCATACATGTACCACAATGAAGTTCCCGTGCCTCTGAATCAAGTCAGCTACATGTACCTGACGCATATGCAAGGTATCTTATGCTATAAGTACAGGTATTTTCGTCACAGGGCGTGGCTGTTTCGCGATGTCTCTTTCTTTTGTCTATCATCAATCATATTGTGCGCCAAGCTGTGAGGATTTATGTTGCGTACATACGAAGGTACCCCTCCAGGCAACTGTGCCGTTAAATGGCAGGTCATATGCAAAATGGAATTCATGTAGCCCCAACACAACAACATAAGGACAGAAACTCCACCAATCCCGGTCATGGAAATTGGATCGTTAACCTTATTGCCACGCCTTTTGGTTTCTTGGAACCATGTGATTATCGGTCGGTGGTCGGCCGAAACGACTTTTAGCCATCCGCACCGTCGCACGGCAGGCTTGGCCCTGGTTAAAATCGCTCTTGGCAGTGTTGATTGGCTTCAACGAAGCTGTGCCACCCAACAACAGTTATCGGAAATCATTAAAGTACCTGACCAGAGCTTTCGCTCTTCGGCCATTCTAAAACTCATACGAGCTCAGTTGTGACTTGGCCGTTTCTTGGTCCTGGCGTACCACTGAATCTCTCGTACTCAGCAACAACATCTCAAAAGAAACGAGACAGTCCGAAAGCATGGGAGCTCTTGAGTCAGGCGTAAGTTCCACAAAACCTCTCAACTGCTGGTTCCACTCGTTCTGACAACATGCACAGTGGAAGACTGTCACCGACGGTGTCGGTCAGTTCCTCATGCTCGTCACCAACATTGCCGGTAAGACTCCCCTCTACCCGCATGAGCCATAAACTGACCTCGTCCAAAGCCACTACGCGTGCCAACAACTCGGGCGTCGTTGATGGGAGAGCGCACGACTACCTTCAGCCTTCAAAGAAGCGTGGTCAAGGAGCCCCGCCACCGCCAAAGAAGAAAGAGGTTGACAATGAGAGTGTGTCATCGTCAAAACTGAACGAAGATGGCAAGTGAAGAGGCAGAGAGAAGGGTGGGATGGACTTGTACAGGCTCACTTGCGCAGAAACTGCCAATAACATTAGCACTTAAGGCTTCATGAATGTAGTAATGAACCACTTTATCCTGATCCCGAGCAAGCATTTCGGTGAAGACAAACACAGCCACATTCCAACTTTCTACCTTGAGTTCATTGAGATGGAGACTCCATCAATATTCCTCAATCCGCTGCCGACTTGCCATACGAATGACAAATATTAAGAGTTCCCACCTTGTAGGCATCCGCAAACCTTGTCTGTTGACCAACGGCCCCCAAAGCGGACACGGATAGCACTCCTCATTTTGTCTACGTTCAGTTCTATTCATTTAGGCACCTCCAAGTCATCACAATGGATTTGAACCTCAGCCTTCTGGTGCCGAAACTCCGAGCACGAGTGGAGCAACTGAAGTATTCAAGTTCAACCTGCAGGTCATTCTTCGCTCTAACCCCCCCCCCCCCGGGGGCGGAAAACCACCAACAGCAATATGTTATTATGCACTATTCCTTGGCATGCACTTGGTTCAGAACTCTAGAGCGGAATTGTTTCCATACTCGCGAGATCAGTCTAAGCATTACCTGTCCAGAAAGAGACGAAACATTGTAAAACATTGTCGACTTCACAGTCCCTGCTCTCTCGTCGCTCTTTCAGTTCAATTGCTTACATGTAGGTACTAATATCGGGGTGGCTCAATCAATCCAAGACCGCCCCCATTCAGGATCCTTGCGGATGCTCAAGGCAGATCGAGTAACCGCCTTCTCAAGCGGCTTAACTACCCCACCACTCTCACTGCTCTCCATAGCTTCTTGGCCACCCCCGCTGCCATCTCTTTTGTGTTGGTAAAGCTCGATATCACTGCCCGTGGGGCTCTCCTCATCATCATACATCCTCGTGAACCCTTCACTATTCCCTCTGATCCCCATCACTCTCTTAGGTGCAGGTTCTGGTGGTTTAGGTTGCTGTTGTTGCTGTTGTTGCTCTCGAGTTCGAGCAGATGACTTTCGCCTGGGACCCACACACCCAAACAGCGGAGCCAAGAATGGCAGGTTTCCGCAGGTGATGCCGATGGACATTTCGAAATATGTCCATATCCCCACCTCCACCTGATTTGCTGCTTCCGTTAGCCTCTTCATCTCCAAATCTCCATTGTTTCGTTTGTTTTGAGCGGGTAACGTACAGTTAAACCCATCCCGCGGCGCGCCCAACACAGCCACCCAGCGAATGATACTCGTACACACCACACTTTCCGGATCCCTTGTCAGCATTTTCCAGCCATTTTCTTTGTGTTTGGGCAGGGGACTTACAATAACCCAAGCGTGAATATCCCAATCAATCCCACCTTCGTCCGCCTGTCCACCCGGAGTCTTGCCAGTGCTGGTATGGGCATGAGGAAGATGACGATATCCCCTACGCAGCTTAGAACACTGCTCGTCAGACCGATCGTCAGAAGGGTGCCGGGTAGACATGTCCCTTCTTGCTGTTTATCCCAAAAGTAGGAGGGAGGGGAGCACTGAAACGCGGTGCCGAACTCAACCGCGATCATCCACACCAGTGTCTGGCCCCAGACGACCCATGACACGATGCGGAATGTGCGGTTCTGGAAGATGCTCGCGTTGAACAGTATTATCGAAGTTTTGATGCAAAATATGGTAGGGGGCTGGAATTTCTGCGTGACCCACAAACTCTACCCCTCTCAACCTTAGCATCATTCATGCACCAGTGTGTGGAAGGGGGGCGGGCTTACCAACAGAAACCCCCGTTGTTGGGGCTCAGATAAGGTGTTGACGGGTTGTCCGAGACCGGTTGTCAGACCTACAACCAGACACAACACGCATGTTAGATCCAGACAAAAACAGGGAAAGGGGGTATAAAGGGGAAGGGGAGTACCGTAAAGCATGCATCCAGCAGTGGCATAACTCAGCAGCAACCCCGCCAGCATCCACCAGTCTTCTGCCCGCAGGTTCTTGATGATCAAGATTCGAGCCCACACGCGAAGGGCGAAAGAGAGGTTGGACAGCACCAACCCGATGACGACCGCGGCGAGGACATACTCCTGGCGCTGGTGGGAGGTGAAGTTGTCCAGTTCGAAGCCCATCCTCTCTCCGGCTATGTATTTGGTTCGCAGTGGGTTGGAAGGGCAGAAGAAGCGGTCCCAGTGGAGTTGAGGATAGGTAGGCCATCTCTCGATACGTAGCGTGGGCCCGGAACCCACGGAATTTAAACAAGGTAAACAGCGGCACGGTATTGCAAGCAGATAGCCAAGGTTGTCATTATGCAAATGACCATTTGGGTGCGTGGCGTGTGGTGGTCAGGTAAGTTTGTTTGAGGCAGAGGTGTCAAACACCCACACCATCTGAACTTTTTCGCTCATTTGGGTCATTTGAGGTCGTCGTTAGTTGGGAAGGATCACGCAAACCATGAACAAGATATGCAATGTTGAAATATGGGTGTAGATGACCACCAGCTTACTACTCAAACCTGCAGAGAAAGGGGAGCAGGTGGCCGGGGGTCAATGCCGGGATGAGACGCAGTCATGTGGCGCGTTCCTGGCGGGCCGCTTGGCACTGCAGTGGGCACCTAGAGCAATCATGTTTAGGTAGGCCGTGGCGCTGGCTCGGATTTGCAATGGTCCAATGGATGCGCTGCGCGCGGGGGATGGAGCATCAGAGAGTATCAGAGTTGATGGTGGTTGGGTTCGCATCGATAACGGTGTAATATTATGCCTCGGACTTTTTGTCATTCATGGGTTACACGGCAGACATGTCAGAAGTTATGTACCTGTCGTTAGTGGGTGCTCGCCACACATATGCAGAACAATTGACGTGCCAATCTCCACCGGACACCTTGCTTTAGTCGGAAAACTGAGTCTAATGCGACAGCCGTGTCTAGGTTCCATGCTGGGTTGGTGAGCTCGGCGATAAACAGAACCCATTTGGGGGTAGAACGCCGAATGAGGCCGGGGTGTAGCAAAACCCGTCTAGAAAGAAGCTTGGCCCCGACATGACTGGATCTTCATAGAAAAACACAACATCGGTGGTAATGAGCGGCCCCCATCGCTGCGTTGTCGATCTGATAGATGGCAAAAGTGCCATACAACAGCTCCACAAAACCTTACGCTGTGCAGCCAACATGCGAGACGTGCAGATGCCCTCACGGCCCAACGCAAGGTTCTCACATACAGGCTTGAGAGTATTGCCGCTATCATGCGTCCGTGGGAGAGTTCAATCTAGCAGAATGGAGTGACGGTCTAACTAAGGCGGGACAGGCGCTCACTGTCTTTCCTCCCACACAACAGGGTAACACAGCAGTCAAAAGTGTAACCTAATTTAACATGGAACATTGAATCCCTTAATTACCCGCAGGCCCGTCTTGCTTCTCCTGAGCTTTCTGCCTCGCCTCCCTCCTCCACGCAGTCCCAAACCTCCACTGCACAGCCAGGCACAGCATCGCAACACACTGCGCAGCGACGCAGACGGTAAATGCCAGCCCGACACCAATCGCATTGATGAGCGGCATGACGAAGCTCGTGCCGCCAGCTGCAAAAAAGCACCTTGCCGGGTTGAGGCTCGCGCTCGCGGCGGCGCTCCGGTCGTGAAACACGTCGACGAGGTACGTCATGACGACGGACTGGGTTGCGACGGCGGTCCAGCCCGTGATGAACGTCGACACGATCGGCACAGCGATGTGGACCTCGTATCTGATGGTCCAGCCAAAGAGCATGACGGACATGCACTGCAAGACGGAAAAGATGGGGATCAGGCGGAGGCGGGCCTTTTCGAGTGGGAACTCGTCATCTTCCGGGCCCGTCTCGGCGGCCTCCGAGGGCGGCGCCCCTTGGTGCGGCGCTTTAACGCGCCGGTAATCGACATCCAGAATCTTGCCAGTAATTAACGTGCCGACCATGGAGCCCACGCCGTTCGCGATAAAAGTGAGCCCGATCTGCGTCTCCCCCAAGCCGTATTTCTCTGCAAAGAGACTGGACATGGCGGTGATGCTCATCTGCCAGACGGCGTAGTAGACGGCAACAAAGAAGATGATGGGCGCGGCCTGCCTGCTGACGAGGATGCGGAACGGGCCTGTCACATCCACCGTATGCTTTCTCTCGGCTGCCGCTACAGGTGGCGAGGATTCTCGAAGGAACTTGATCTCGGTGGTTCTCTGGTACAGATTCAAGGGATATCTGGTTATCGCGTTCAAGCTGGACGTCCTGCTACCGTTACCAACAATCGACCTCAGCGTCTCGGGCAACAGGAAGACCAAAAGTGCCAAGAACACGGAGGTGTAGATGGTTAGAAACCAGAAAATCGATCTCCACCCGAGGGATCCGGCTAACCCGCCCCCAATCACGGGTCCCACGGCAACAGGCACGAGCAGTCCCGCCTGGAAGACGCCCATGAGACCGCCGCGATCAGCGCGCGTGGAAATGTCCCCAATCACACCAGATCCAATCGCAATCGTGCTCGCGCTGCCGGTGCTCTGCAGGCACCTGAGCACAAGTAGGGAGGTGTAGTTCCTTGACTCTGCTAGCCCGACGCATGCACCCAGGAATACGAGGAAGGTGCAGCAGTAGGCAGCTCTCCGCCCCTTCACATCGGATATCGGGCCCCACAGGCTCGGAGCTACGCCCTGGAAAATCAGGTATGAAGTTACAGTGAGATTGACAAGCTCGATGGACACGCCCATATCGTCGGCGACGGTCGGCAACGCGGGAAAATATATGTTTGATGCAAAACCAGAGACTGTCTGTGTGAGCGCAACGCTCGCAGCACCACTTGGCAGGTGCACGGGTAGGTGGGAGGGGGAAAGGAGCTCACATGTTGCGGTGACGGAGACGATGAGGACGATCAACGCTCTCTGTCGCTTGTCGAAAATACTGTATGGTTCCTCCGCGGGTGGAGGAATTGGCAGTGTCATATTGGCTGGCGCATCGGCTGGAGCTGGCGCATCCTGTTCATCATTCGCTGTCATAGTCAATGGCAGTAGTAAGTGAAACCACTGCTTGATGTGGTGGTAAGATTGGTAAACGCAAAGCGCTTGACCTGGAATATCTGGATACCAGAGGTTATAAACGTTGTTGGCTAATCCTGGGAGGTGGCGGAGTTCGGAGCTGAGCCATTGACTTTCGGAGTTGAGAGTGGAGTCCCGGACAGGAGTTGAGATTGCTGAAGTCCGGACCCGCGGCCCATCAAAGCGTACCTTATGTGACAGTTCTAGAATAAGGAGCTGGACGAAACCCCTGCACTCATAGGTGGTAAATAGGAGTCTCAGTGTCTACCTGACCTCCCAGACCCCATCCAGTCATCCACCGTGTGTACAACTCGTAACCGCATAGATCATTGTTCCAAACTCGTCCACATTCTCCAACCATTGATCCACTCTGCCGCGCCTTTTGACAACACTGGCTTCATCCAGGTCCGCGGGAATAGGCCACAGCTCGTCTATGCGAAGGGCCCCCTCTACCCAGTCCACCAGGTGCACGTTGTATGATGTTTCCCAGTCGTATCGAGCTCCTGCCTGCCACAGGGCTTTGTCTGATGGCGCAAGGAGACCCCGTAGTTCGGTGCCCAGGAAGGTTGGAAGCCCATCTCGCGCAGAGAGCACACTATCGAAGAGGTACATAGTAAAAAGCGTTCGTCGCTTCGCCTCGGCCACGATCCAAGCTTCCCATCTCGGGCGGGCACGCTGTTGCTCGGCCGGGCACAAGAGTCCCCGCCGGGAACTCGAGCAGGCAATCTCTTGGAGGGCCATGACAGCTTGTCGGAGGAACGGGTCTGCCCCTCTCTGGAGCCGAAAGAACAGGACCATCGAGTAAATCAGATATGCCTGAAACGCGGCAAGCGAAGCCATATCATCATCGTATGCCTCGCGTCGCTCGTAGAGGTTGTTCATCTCCCGCATCAAGACATCCGCGGCGACATCGTCACTGCCGGGCAGCGAGGTGTCACAAATTCGAACCAAGCTCAAGCAGGTAGCAATCGGTGGACTTGACGAAGTCGCAGTCACCTGCGACGAATGTACAAATGGCGGTATCCCGCGGCCTCGAACCGCAATCGAGGCGTACGACTTGAGTACCCTGTAGATGAACGCTATGATGGTCGGGGGGTAGGCTTTGATAGTCTGCCCCGGGACGGGTATGTAAGGGTTCATCCAGCGGATACTGATGCTGTCGACATTGATCGGACATAAAAGACCACGGCCCGAAAAGTTCCCGGCTTCTCGCTCTTCCATTTGCCCGCGATGTCGATGTCCAGCGTTGGGAGTCAGATTGCCCAAGTGCAGAGCTTCTGTGACGGTCATCGAAGAAGAGCTAGCCGGGCTGTTGCGCACCGTGGACTCGACGGCCGGACTCGACACGCGTCTTCCTGCAGCAGGAAGCTCACTGGCACCATCTGGGCCACAGAATACTAAATCATCTCGGGGAATGGCCTTGGAAATCGAGACTTGGCTGCCCACCCACGCCTCGCCAGTCGCGTCCATGTTTTGTACAACATCCCCCGGAATTGATGACTGGGGACTCGGATAGACGCAAGAGAGGGCTCGAAGGGTACAGCGAGAACAAGACCCTGCTTTGCGATCGCACTTCGCCTTGGCGTTTGAGCACGACTGACAAGCCTTTTGACGGGATGCAGAATATCGCGCGGTCTTCATTGTGGGAGGCAAATATGTGTGCCGATGCTCTAGTGACTACCTGTAGGAATAGCTATCCCTCAACGAGATAGGGAGTAAGTCAGTGACGAAACGGTCCGTCTTTAGGCGCGAAGGTTCCAAAATCAGAGACGTAATCAAGAGTGTGAAATTGCTCGAAGCACTAGTTAGGAGGCTGTGCCGCTGCGCGGACTGTCGGCTCCATTAATTAACCCAAGGCAACATGGTGCAGAAAAATGTTGCCATGATAGTTCAGGACAGTACCACATTAATTGCCTACGTGTATGTACCTAGGGAGTGTGAAAGGTGTATGGAAGGTGTGTGGGTCCAGGTCCATGGCATTCTCCACGTAATCGTCACGTGCGCTTTGCAGTCCGAATCGCCGCGAAGGAAACCTGTCTCTCAAGTAAGCCTTCACATCTGGAATCCGCCGGCGTTCTGTAAGAAGAACTTCCCAGGACCTCGAAAAATAGAACTAGTCTATAATTATCCACATGGAATCTATGCATTTATCAGTTCTTGTGGCTCATCCAAATCCGTTATCAATACGTCATTTGCGCCTCCAAGCACCGGCTCCCTTGAGTCTTAGGTCAGGTACGTAATTTACTGATGCTTATTTTGCTAGACTTATAAGCAACCACTAACACAAATCAAAATGGAGGATGAGCCTGTACCGAACCACTATACTACATGGCAAAATATGAATCCGCACCTTGTCTGGTAATATATTGTAGTAATCCTAACATAAGATGGCGCAGTTGAGCGATAAGATCCTAGAAATGGAATTACTCATGGTGTCAACCTAATATCCCTCTTGTCCAAGTGTCCGTCCCAGGTTCGTATCAGTCATACTCATCGGCGTATGGGCTATAATCGCACCGACCACACCAACCGCACTCCGCAGAGCATGCGGCGTAGTCCTTCTCTGCATCTGAACCTTCATCCCAATCTCGGACTAAATCACCATAGTCCTCCGCCTCAGATCGTTCACGTTTCTCTTCCACAGCTAACCCCTTCTCCCACAGACGCATGGTCTCAGCCGACAGCGCACTGCCAGCGTCTGAAAGCTGCTTTCGCACCTCCAAAACACCGGTTTCGCCATGCCTGAGCTCCAGCTTCCCATCCGGTCTGTTCTTTACCAATGTAACAATGCGGCGAATAAGCCCAACGAGACGGGACAGCGTGTCGGCGTTGTCGCGTTCCCATGTCGTGACTTTCTGGCGCACATCTCGGACTTGAATATCCATCTCACTAAACACGCCGTCTGTATGATACGCCATAATAAACTTGGAAATCTGAGCGACCCACAATCTGGGCAGCTCGTCACCCAAGGTGTCCTGCTTGTACTTCCACCAGACAGAACGAGTCTTCAAGCCAAAGATGTTGTCTTGGCTAACGATCTCGCCTCCCGACGTCACGCACAGCTTGCTGCTAGTAAGTGGCTTTTCTTGCGACACCTTATTTTCTGCGAGGGCCCCAATCAACTCTTCCACGGATCCCGGACTACTAGATGTCGTCACGGTCTTGCTACCACTGGACGGGGCTGGCTTCATGCTTGTCGGAGAGATGTATCCGTCGCCTTCGAATCGGACGAGAAGTTCCAACCCTCCAAGGTTGTACCGAATCAACCGCTGATGCGAGACAGAACCCTTGACGGCTGGGTCCCAAGTGGTGTACGCCTCGGGGAAGGCATGCCCAAACCCTTTGACACCCTGGATAACCTCTCCAGGGGAGTTTTCTCGGCGGATGAAGAAGACAGTGTTGCCCACCACTTCTACGAGAATGCGGAACTGCTTGTCTTTGCCACTGACGAAGCGCAGTAAATTCCCCAGCGTGCTCCCGCAGGCGACAATGTCAACCTCTCCGGGAAGGTTTGGGCTGGCAGATAACGCAGCGACGACGGCAGGCTCGATGGGATGCTCTGGATAGCGAGCGCCATTCTGGTCGCGAAAGAATGGCCCCTTGTCTTGTTCTAGCCTTCGCGGTCTGTCCAGCGGAGTCCATCGTGGGGGTTTGCCTTCAACCAGAAACCACTATTATTAACAAACGGCCATACTAGTACGGAACGGGCGAAATGTGTAAGGGAGGTATGTACACACCAGGAATCACGATGGTCGGAACTGGCCTGTCCAACCAGTTATACGACGTGACCGTCTTGCAGTCTGATATGGTGGCTGTCGAGCTCGCATCCACAAGCAATTCTGTCTCGCGAATGGAGGCCAGAAGCGCGCCAAGAGGCGGCGGCGGAGTCGAAGGGCTGGCACTGGCAGAGGGACGAGGGTTCCAAGGCTTGAAGCCTCCACGTCCTCTGTTCGTCCGAGTGTTGGTCCAGATAGACATCTCAGCTGGTTTTGAACAAATCCGTGAACTTTAAGTCTCTCGGGCGGTTTCACTGAAGATGCAAGTTGGAGTAGCAAAGTACGATAGTAAATGAAAAGTTAATCCAAGCGGGGAAGGAAGGTCTTAAGAGTTGCCTGCCAATGACAACCTGAACATTCCTGTTGGCCGAGCACTGCTGCGGGAGGCCTACACGGGAGGCCACCACCACGGTGCAATTACCATGCAGCTGCTGGCATGCCTAATCCACACGCGCAATAAACGAATGAAAGAAGGGAAATTCATCAACTGCGATAGATTGCATCGAGAAAAAGAAAATTCAGTCAGCTGGTTTGGCATAAAAAGTTTCTTTGAGTGCTTGTCCGGGCCTGATATTGTATCGATACGTATTGCGAGTGGCTGAGTCACTGTATTACAGTGTGCCGTAGGATCAATGAAACTCATACCCAAAGCGCAGGCTGGATGGAGCCTTCTCCCCATCAGAAATATCATGGCTTCGACGGATAACTCCTCCTATCAACCTGTCCAACAGACCTCCTTCACTCAATAACTAGGTACTGAGTGGAAACCGCAATGTCAACACGGCTGCTGATGCTCACCTAGTTATGCCTGGAAGCTGTCCGAGCCCAAGAGTCTCCCAAAGCGTGCCATGAGTTGACAGGATCCTGGCCAGCGATTGCAGATTCAAGGCCGTGAATGACCCTGCCAATGGGCGCTTGGAATGACTGTCCAATCCTGGCTTTCTGGCTGGCCACCCGCCCTCTGCGACACCAATGGGAGAAGACACATACAGCCGTCGGACCACCCAATCTAAAGATGTGAATACATAGCTGACGTTATTGTGTCTTATGTAAAGTTGGGCTTAGCCAGTAACATTTAACACCCACACTGAAAAGGATCATAGAATTAGCTGTTCAAAGTCAATAAGGAGAATCGCATAAAAGGAGAAGATGCGAAAGCACAATATCGAGGCTTAACTGCGTGATTTATTAGGTTAGCACGACGAATATGGGAGTTTTAAAGTACGAAAATGTCCTTATCGTCGCAATGACCCAATTTTGTTGTAGGTCATGATTTCTGCGCTGTGCTGCGACCTGAAGACACGGGAAGGAGTGTTGTTACTGGTGTGTTGATCCTTGCAGGAAAAAAAAGGCGTCCTCTTTTAGTTCAGAACCTATCAATACCATCACCATGCCAGATTTTCTCTTCTCTGTGGTTGCGGCAAACTTCGCTCTTTCGTGGCCGTGGGAGCCGTAGGTTAACCCCAGGCTTTCCATTCGGTTCATTCGGTTCCCAATCACTCACCTGCCTAATGCAGAAGGTGCCGCTGAACAGCGGGGTGCGGGGTCGTCAATCTATGGTTCCCGAGGCCAAGCATTTGCAGACAACCACCCAACAAACATCTTCAGCCCAACCCATTCTCTCGGAATGTGTGCACAACGGCTATCACACGCGACGGATATCCGTAGGGCATCTCTGCCTTCCGCAACTTTTTTCTCGAGTTTCCTCGCACCTGCCTTGGATCCGTCCTGTCATCCCTTTGGGCGTGAACAACCTCAATTTCTTGGCAACAAGGTTTTGGAACGGACGCGATTGGCTGCCGCCAAAAAAAAACGGTTAAGCACCACCCTGTCTCGTCAGCCAAAAATTGATTCCGCTAATCGTGCCAAGAAATTGAGGTTGTTCACGCCCAAAGGGATAATGAGGGTGTGTTCAGCACCCCGGTGACCCAACGCGTTGTGCGACCTTCCCGATGTTTATCTGGACGCGGCGCTTGATTTGATTGGGCAGGCGGTCATGGGTCGTTCCCGATAGTGACCTCCAGAAAGTGGAAGGTGCTCGGGTGGATCGGCGCAACATCGCATTTTGTTCCGCCGCGAAGACCGCCAATGGCGAGCTGCAGAACCTCGAATCGCACGCCGTTGGGCGAGCGATAGCAGGCTGCAGTAGCGTGGCATCGTGTAGGTGGCATCGCGTGGCCCGCAGCTCAGGGGAGCTTCCGTCCGCATGCAAGCCCGTATGTATGTACATATACATACATACCCATGAAAGTTTGTTAGTACGGTGAATTCCCCCTACTTCGCTTCTTTCTCTCAGGCACTCATATCCATACACCACCAATCGAAAGCCCAGATGCCTACCGGCCTCGGGGTTCTCCCTTAACAAATTCACCAAAACGCAAAGTAGCTTCATGTCTCCAGTTCTTCTCTGTCTCGCCCTGGTCCTTGACGATTTCCAATTTCCACATAATTCAATTGGCTCCAGGCAGTCTTTAGTCTCTCGGTTAAGGCTTGGAAGTCACAAAACTAACGAAAGGATCAGAGTGAACTTTCAAGGATGAGAGTGAAGCAAAGCGAGGCATATGTTGGCGCGTGTCACACATATATATAACAATATACATGCGACATGTTGCCAGAAGACACGGGCGCCGTCTCCGACCTTTTCCTCCCTTCTCCCGTCCTTATCCCGGTTGATCGGTGATTGTCGTTGTCAATTGGGTCCCAGCAATGAGGTTCCAGATGCGCGTGGCCGTTGCGGCGGCGTTTGCCAGCATCGCATCTGCGGCGTTCAATCGCGGCACCGGGGGCATGCAGATTGGCCCACTGGACCTTGAGGACACTGATCTTGAGGGCACAAACGGCACCAATGGCTGGGGCACGTTCGACCAGCTGATCGACCACTCTAACCCCAGCCTCGGGACGTTCGCTCAGCGATTTTGGTATGGGACCGAGTACTGGAAGGGTCCGGGTTCGCCCATCTTTGTGGTCAACCCGGGAGAGCAGAGCGCCACGAATTTCAACAAGTCGTACACCACTCTGCAGCGCCTCCCGGGCCTGTTCGCGAAGGAGATGGGCGGCGCGGTCGTCATCTTGGAGCACCGCTACTGGGGCGAGTCGGCGCCGTTCGACAAGACGCTCACGGTCGAGAACCTGCAATACCTGACACTGGAGAACGCGATCAAAGACATGACCTACTTTGCCACGAACTTTGACCCGCCCTTTGACAATTCTGGCAAGAGCTCGCCGACCGAAGCGCCGTGGGTGTTTTCTGGAGGATCGTACCCCGGCGCGTTGGCCGGTTGGCTGGAGGCGAAAGATCCGGGAGTGTACTGGGCATACCACGGGACCAGTGGAGTTGTCGAGGCTATCGGGGATTTCTGGCAGTACTTTGAGCCGGTCAAGGCGGCTACTCCGGCGAACTGCAGCAAGGATCTGGAGACAGTCGTCGACTATATCGATGATATTCTCATGCACGGCAGCGAGAAGCAGAAGCAGAAGCTCAAGTCCAAGTTCATGCTGGACGACCTGACGGATGCTGACTTTGCTGCGTGAGTGTCCAAACCCCGCCGTTCAAGTGGGACTCGGATAAGTAACGGCTAACCGTGTGCGACAGTGCGCTCGAAAATGGGCCCTGGAGCTGGCAGGAGACCCAGTTTTACTTGACCACCACGCTCGGTTACACACCGTACTACCGGTTCTGCGACTACATTGAGGTGAGCATCCCCTAACTCCGGTATCATAAGACTTTTGATCTGATCTAATGCCGCTTAGAACGTCTGGCCAAACTCGACCAACCCGGTCCCCGGGCCCGAAGGAGTCGGCCAATGCAAGGCGCTAGAGGGTTATGCCAAGTGGTTCACCGAGGTTCTGCTGCCAGGGTGTGAGTTACTTACCTACGTATTTGTCCACGTGAAACCTACATCAGCTCACACAATTGTGCAGATTGTGAACCAGCCGGCTACCCCGATTGGCAGGGGACGTACAACACGGGCTGCTTCCAGAGCCAAAACTCGTCCAACCCCGCGTACCACGACCTCACCCTCGGTAACTTTGCCAACCGCCAGTGGAACTGGCTGCTTTGCAACGAGCCGTTCGAGTGGTGGCAAGACGGCGCACCCAAGGACCGTCCAACCATCGTCTCCCGGCTTGTCGATGTTGAATACTGGAGGGCGCAGTGCCCATTCTTCTTTCCTGGGAACTATGGAATCAAGGAAGGCGAGTCGGCGGTCGACGTGAACAAGTATACAGGCGGATGGTCTGTGACCAACACGACACGTCTAATGTACGCCAATGGCGGGCTCGACCCTTGGCGCGATGCAACCGTCAGCTCCGAATTTCGTCCTGGTGGACCACTCCAGAGCACACCCGAACTACCGGTCCGTGTAATCCCTGGAGGCATTCACTGTTCGGATTACTACGGCCAGAACTGGGCTGTCAACCCGGGGCTCCAGCAGATTGTGAACGATGAGGTGGCTAATATGAAGCAATGGGTGAATGAGTTTTATGAGGAGAAGGGAAAGACCAAGCCTACATAAATATGGGAGGAGGAAAAATAGCGCTTATGATGATGACAGCTATGTAGTCTTTTAAGTCGCTGAGGCCTATTGCCTGTGGCACGTTGCTAACAATGATCCATCTTCACAAGCCTTTCAAACGCCTGATCACTCTCATCATCCAAGTCACCATAATAGTCCGGTAGCTGCGATCGCACGCGTCTTGCTTCCTGTCGCTGATGCTCTGATTCCTCTCAGGCTTGCCGTGAGGGGTCCATTGCTAGAGCCTTCGATCAGTTTCTCCAAAGCATTTACGAGGCTGCAGTCCGTTAGTTGTCAGGACCCACGGTCATGCGCGCGGCTTCGATAAATGCGTCCTGCTCGCGCAGCGCAACATCGCCACGGCGCAGAACAACCCCGACAACTACCGCATCTTTGCCGAGATGAGTGTCCTGTCGGCTACCCGGTGGTTCGCACCGCGGCTTGCTGGGAAAAGCGGCGGGTCGAGCAGACGCCTCACCTGTAAATACTAGCCGTAAAAATACCGGAGAGATTCGGCTTGGGTTTGTAAGCCACTTGCAGGCGCGGGCGGAAATCTCCCGACTTATTTACTGTACCCAGCCTAATAACAAAAGACGCTCAAGGGGGGTTGAGCGGTCGATCGATTGCAGAGCTTATATGCATTAAGCGGCTCACGAACGGGCTCACGGGTTCGCGAACGGCTTGCCGTATCCTCATTCTTTGAGTAGCGAGACTGAAGTTGAGTTTCAAGTTTCGCAGTCGCGTTCTGCCATGCGTTCTTAAGCGCCGGATGCGATAAGCACCATTTATTCATTCAAGTTCTGCGAGACAATGTCATAATGCACGAAGACACCTTGTTAGACAGCGAAAGGTATTCCTATGTGATCGTAGATACTGGATACCTAGGTAGTAAAACAAATCTACTACTAACTGGCCAAAAGGACCCAGCTGGGAAGCTAATGGTATTGCGAGAGCTTGATCCGACCAAAAGTACCACCCGCATAAGACTTTCCCTTTATCATCATCTTTGGTGGCCTAGGTTCCTTCCTACAATGGTATGTGGTGAGAGTGCAGTGCCCTGTAGGTATGTGACTATTGCCTACTTAGGGAGAAATCCCAGCATCCCCTTCCATCTACGGCGGGTGTCCACATCCGCAAATCTTCCGTAGTATAGTGGTTAGTATATGAGCTTGTCATTTCGACATCGCTCGGGACCCGGGTTCAATTCCCGGCGGGAGAGACCACTTTTTTTTCGCACTTTTGATATTATTTTTGTTCGTGATGAACTCACGCGCTTGTCGTTTATCGTTTCTTTTGTTTTGTGGCCATGAAAAGTTGTTCTTGCATGCGCGTTGCTTGATTAGATTAGGCAGGGCGATAGACTATGATCTGGAGGTTTTCCGACCAAGGGATTGATGTGTGAAATGCGACATAAATTCTGTCCTTGCAATCGGGTTCCGGAGTCCGGTATGTGCTAGGCTGTGTGGTGGAACCTGGAGCTTTGCCCAGAACTCCAAGGTCAGCTGCGGTGGGGCGCTGAAAGCTCTCAATAGCGTCGGCTTGGCTAAGACGACGGACTGAATGCTCCCCCTCACCTACACTAACGTGTATCTTATCATTGTTGAAAGCAAGCTTTATCTTGACGGTTCTGCTTCAAGTTCGCTCTGTGCCTCGGACCGAGAACCTTTTAGCAGTATCACATATTGCAGGTACCTGTACCTAGATGCTGGTCTCAGGCTTTCTGCGAACTATTTGGGCACCAGGTGACGGGAGCGGAACAGAGACCTGACTTGCATTGTTTGCATCCGCGCCTCTCCTACCAATCGACAGGGCGATCAGCCCATTATTGTATGTGCAATACATTGCTCGGTACTACTATCACTGGTCGCGGCACAGGCACAGGCACAAAGTATAGGTACCTACCTGTATGTATGTACCCCGCGTTGGTTGTTAGTTCTTCGCTCACTAGCGACCCATCACCAATTCACCATTCACCGCCCTACTTGGGTTGGTGATAACTTTGCATTCGTTGCTCATCATAATGTGGGGCTGTTCAAGTTGGAAACCAGGAATCACATGGCTGCGCAAGGTACTAAATGCTGACGGGGACACAGCAATGCCCGGGCGACCTGCAGTATATTACAGGGCGCACTTAATTAATGCTCGCTGGACCAACTCTCGAAGAGTAAAAAGAGTCCGATCTCGAAACAACCAACCAACAATAATGGAAGCACCACCATCACAAAATGCATAGTTGACCGTGCGGTGCGACTTTTGCAAACGCAAGCACCAACCAATCCCCCGCCCAGACGGGCTGAGTTGCCAAAGGGCCCAAAGCAGGTCGGATACACAATCGCCCGGTATGCCAAGTGCTGCCGTCAGCCTTGGTAGGTTGAAGGCGCCAATCTGGGCCCCTTGTAAGTTGTGCGAAGCTTGGCGGCTCGCTTTCGTTGGCGAACTGAACCGAAAAGACACTGGGGAGCATGTCAGCACTTTATCATAGTCGCGCGTTCAATTGGCTATTTGTACGCCACATTTCTCGGCTGCCTCCTTTATCTCGTCCTTTATCTGATTGATATGCCCGGGGATGCTCTGAAAGTTCTTTCCAGCCTTTGTATTGCAGCACTCACATCAAAACGAAAGATCGCGACTGTTTGATAAGGAAGATGGGTTCACAAAGCTCCGGATCGCGACCTGCAACACCGACGATGGCATTGTTTGGTCGAGACAGATCAGTCAGCCCTCCTGGCCGGCGATCGAGCAGCTCCCACTCGCATAGATCGGAATCCTGGCAGGCGCGCAGATCCAGCAGCTCCCATGGACACAGAACACATAGTCCTGCACACCACGGGTTACACCACGGGTTACACCACAATCATCATGATCATCACCATGACCGCCACAGATCATCCAGCCCCGGGCCACCACCATACAACCCCCCTGCGCCGCAGCGAAAATCCTTCCTCTCCCGCCTGGCAATTCCACTGGCCATCTTTGTCGGCTGCGCGATCACAGCCGGGACGACTTACGCTCTGGTGGCCCGCGTGCAGCACCTCATCGCTACCGCGACTGTCGGCGGCTCCATCTCCAGCTGGATACAGCAGGCCCGCATACAAGTTTATGATGGATGCTACCTTGGGTGTAACGACTGCAGCGACCCCTTCTATGCGTGGAACAACTGCCAGATCACCACCCAGGTCTCTGTCAAGAACACCATCTGTGACGCGAGCAAGATGTGGAACTGGGCGACCGCGGACCGGTACCCTGATGCATGTCTGGAGGTCGTGGGTAGAATGTTGATGGGTAACGCCCTCGACCAGGTCAAACAGGGATACCGCAACCAGCTGGCCATCATCATCCTTACCGTTCTCGGTGGTCTCGTCGGTGGTCTGGTTACGTATTACGGATGGAGGCGGTTCACGGTGTCTAGGGAGGAACGTAAGGCCAGAGCATTACGCACACGAGCGACCTGGTCGAGGGTACAGCGGAGCGTTACTTGGAAACGAGCCCAAAAGGCAAGGGAAGAGAAGAGTGAGGGACAGAATGGGGGAGGGAAAGGGAAGGGCAAGGGTTGGGTGCGCAAGATACCGCTGTTGGGTTTACTGGTTGGCGGGAAGGGGGTGGCAGCGTATGCTTGTACGGGGAGAGATGCCGTCTGGAATCAGTACTTTATCGACAACAGTACTGGGGTGGAGATCGTGGGGGTGGTGCACGGGTGGTTGAGCCACTGCTACGACAGCCAGAACTGCATCCAGAGCTGTTCGCAATCCTGCACGACGAAAACTGGGGGGAGTAAGGGTTGCAGTCAGCATTGCACGAACAACTGTTATACAGTTACAAATACGGACCGGACACCGAAGCAGTATGTCGACGCCATACTACCAAAGATACAGGCTTGTGGGTTTGCCCTGAGGGATTCGGTGGATGACATCGGGACTATTGCGTCGAGGATTGGTAACGCAGCCATTGAGAGGGACTACTGGGTTAGAATCTCGGTCAATGGGTTCAACGTGACGAAAGCAACAGATACAGATGAGGCGGTTATGTGTCTGCATGATATTGGTGGGAAGTAACACTCACTACCGGGGGCTTTTGGAGCAGGTCAGTTTGTGTGTTTTTGGTATAAGGATCTAGGTGCAATACATGATACCAGGTTAGCTTCGATATTAAGGTAGCAACGAGTGTTTGTACATCGGGAACCGGATAGAGAGGTTGCCGGTTCGGGATTTGCTGGTGTAAATTTTATCTACTGGACCATCTTTAGGGGTCTAAGATGCATTCGAACTTCGAAGCCAGTTCATGGCAGGGTAATGACCTTTCCAATGCACGGTAGAGCGGTGCGAACAACGGAATGGATACGCAAGAGGCTGTCCCGGCTATTGCCGGAGCTGGTACGGATTTCCATGATATCCAGGGCAAGTATGCATCAGCCTAGTATATGACGTGATGATCAGGTGCCTGCCTTATTTCTGTAGGCCCGGCTCCTTCACGGTCTGTTTACGCATCTGGTGGCTGCTTTCATGCATAGAATCCTACAGAAGGATCATGGAAGCAATCAAGAGTGCAGCTTCATATTGTCCACAAAAGCCGCAACATGACGCGGGATATCGAGACAGTAGGTACTTGAGTGAGCATGTAGGGTGCGTTCTCCCCCACGGAAGAACCCATAGATACAAATGCCGTTATTTCCAAGATGCCAAGATCCCTCGTCTCATTCTCCTCCCGCTTTGTCTAATGGACGAAGTTCATCGGTGGTTCTTTTGGCGTCCTGATTGGAGGTACTTGTCAGATTTACGGTTGCGCCATGACTGCAAAAGATAGAGCCAATTCTTTTGCCTTGGTCGCATTCATCGTATATCTTATTCAATCTAACAGTACTAGCACCGTCCCCCTTCGGCGCCCGCATCCCTCAGCAAGGTTTATCACGTTTTCTCAAAAACGCCGAGTGGCTAATCGATGTTGAACTGTTGAATAGCATACTCCTGGTCATGGTAGTAAGGATCTCGGAGATTGTTAGAACAAGTGAGCGCATATACGGCTCAGATAAAGGTTATGAGACTCCCTCTGATCGTGCCGGTCTCCGATCGCTCACTAAACACTCATACAATTCAGCTTGAAAGCTAAGCTATTGGAAACCAGGACCGGACTGTGGGGGGAGAAATGGTCATATCTCATCCCATTAAGACTGGGGGAAAGTGGCAGTAAGGGGGGATGGCAATATTCGTTGCGGCCCAACGGCATCTTGTCGTGTGGCACAGTTACCTCGGACAAATGAAGGCTGGCAGCCTTGTTTACATTTACGGCCTTTATGGCATCTCCATCGTCATCTGGGTTGGGCATTCTTCATCCCAACATCGTAACTCTGGGGTCTTCAGCTGCCAGTGCCGGGTTGGCTATCTGCAGGGTCATGCTCAGTTCATGGATGAATGTGTTCTTGGCGCGCCATGACATCAGCGTTGCAACTTGCTGGAGGGAGTCTCGTAGAAATGGCTGAATGTGTGCCAGTTCATGAGTAGGGATGCGTGCCAGCGCTCTCGTGCAGATGCACCATCCTGCCAAGACTTCCGAATTTAGAACCACTTGTCGCGAGCAACCCCTTGGGCTTCTGTATCAAACCTCTTTCGCTGGCATTCCAAGATTCTGCCGATGTCATTGTCTGTAATATTCTTTCTAGGCGTATTCCATGGCCAATCGTTGCTTGAAAGAAGCTTATCCGGGGGCTTTAGCCAGGCCGCCTAGACAACTTAGATTGGCCAACCGAGTTCGGCAAATATGTGCCTGCCGTCGTTGTCAATGCCTAGTTGCGATGTATCTTTCGCCCCAATCTGCCGCCTCTTGCCCGCTGAAGTTTTGACAGCTTTGACAACCTTGGACCTGGGATTAAGATCCTATTAAACCTTAATCAGATTTACCCCACGGGGGGTTGTTGATGTGGGGCCCCTTTTTGTGTTACAACTCCGATAGGCTACAAAACTCCAAAAAATAGCCACGTCCTCTATATCGATATTGAAAACAATATACTAAATACCCCATGACCAAACAGCACTCGGCATTTCTGAACCTGACATGTCACGGCGGCAGTTAGTCTGCAGATTGAAGGGGCCTCCCCCCAGGTTCCCTCTGGGTGTGATTTTTCTATAAACCATGTGCAACATTCCTTGTCGGTAGGCATCCGAAGGGCTCTCTCTTCTCTGTCTGCGCTCCACCTTCTTTTCAGCGTGCTCAGCATCAGTCCATCCTTCGTACCTTACCCTTCGAGTAGTAATTACAGTGAAGCTCAGCGTTAGTCAGTCAGTCAGGATGCATTGGAGCACAGCAGTCCTCGCCTTCGCGGCGACGGTTGCCCAGGCCGCACCGCCGATGCAGCTCGAGGCTCGGCAGGGAGGAGTCACCATGCTCCGGTTCGGATGCGCCCAGGTCGTCATCGATCGACTCGACCCCCTCGTCAACCCGGGTGAGGTGCCCTCCACGCACGTGCACCAAATCGTCGGCGGCAACGCCTTCAACGCGACCATGACCACGGGCGACGTGTCGCAGGTGGCCACCTGCACGACCTGCGAGTTCTCTGAGGATTTCTCCAACTACTGGACGGCCAACGTCTACTTCAAGGCCCGCAACGGCAGCTACAAGCGCGTGCCGCAAGACAGCGCGGCCCTTCAATTTAGTGACCAGTTCTCCACCCAGATCGGCGGCGGCGTGCTTGTGTACTACGTCTCGGCGCAGCCGGGCAAGATCACGGCATTCAAGCCCGGCTTCCGCATGCTCGTCGGCGACCCCAACGAGCGCCAGCGGACGGGCACCACGCTCAAGAGGCAGAACTGCTACCGCTGCTACCCCGGCCCCGGGCTCCGTGGTGGCGATACCGCGGCCCCCTGCCAGGGGTCGATCGACACCGAGGCGTTCCCCAAGGCGCCCTGCGTCGGCGGCATCCGGACCAACATCCACTTCCCCACGTGCTGGGACGGCAAGAACCTCGACAGCCCGAACCACAAGGACCACGTCGCCTACCCGACCACCGGTCCGGCCACTTTCCTATCTCTCGGCGGTGCCTGCCCGTCGACTCACCCCGTCCGCATCCCGCAGCTGATGTACGAGGTACGTACCCACATAACCCTGACTCCATTCCTCTATAATAGCCCGCGGCCAGCTGCTGATGTGGTGTAGGTGGTCTGGGATACGCGTCAGTTTAACGACAAGTCGCTCTGGCCCACTGATGGCTCGCAACCATTCTACCTCTCCACCGGCGACAACACCGGTCTCGGCCAGCACGCCGATTACGTCTTTGGCTGGAAGGGCGACGCCCTGCAAAAGGCCATGGACACCTCGGGCTGCATGGGTGCTAAGTGCGCCACCCTCAAGACCCAGTCCATCGCGCAGGCGCGGCAATGCGCCGTCAAGGCCGCTGTCCACGAGGACCACGATGGCTGTACGTTACCAACCCCCATCCCTGTGGTTGAAACCTGATGCTAATATGAAATAGGGCTCGAGGAGCTCCCGGGTATGGGCATGCCGATGAAGAACTGAGGATGTAAATTGGTAATACCGTCATTCGTGCGCCGCTGTATTGGACCTTCATAAGATCAAGTAGTACTAGTACTGTGGATACGGTGACCGAGACTGTACATGCGCACGGTTTAACTCTTCCTAGGGATTAGCTAGCTAGTGCCTTTGTTATATAGGTAGGTATCTTGTTCACATCTTAGTATCGGTATCAGATTGCCTGTCTGTCTAGCACACTTTCTTTATAGTAGATTAGCGATTCAATGGAGTCAGTCCAAGATCTCGTGTCATTATCTCTCTTGTGTAACCATAGGCAGTGCAACACACTGAACTCAAGTGCCTGTGGTATTAGTACACAACTTCGACTCTCTTCCCATCCTCCCAGACTCTTCAAGCCTTGTCCCCTTGAGCGATTGAAGTTCCTCTTCAGGTTCTTCATGTTTCTATAGCAAAGCTCCTCTATACTCCGTCTACTCGGCCCACCGCTATTCCCAGCAAAGCTGCGGCGCAAAACCACCGGGTAGCCGACGGGAAACCCATCTCGGCAAAGATGCGGCAGTTGTCGGATGTTGCGTTGCGCGAGGAGCACGCACTTGTCGAAGCAAATACCCTCGGAGTGGTCGCAGCGACGTACTTTGGTAGGTTCCGAACTCTGCGCCGCAACTGAAGACACGATCAGGATGCACACTGTATTCCAGCCAGTTATAATGGATCGCCAGGGACAACGGTCAGCCACCGTCATCCGCTAATCAAGAGAGGATCACTGGGGACTACTACGATCCAAGAGTAGTGATCCAGAAAGAGAAACCTAGTACACAATTCTACGATCTCTCCCTCGATTGTATCTCACAGTTTTCCCTGTCGGACTGAGAAATGGGTATAGGTAAGTATGTAATGTACTTACATCTGGCATTTGAGCCCGACTTGCTGTCATATGTCAAGAACAAAAATGGTTCGTCAGACCGTTGAGATTAGGTAGCCAGTACCACCGCTGCTGCTTGTTACGCTTCAAGTGGTATATCTCCTCTTGCCGTCCAGGATACGCCCTATCCGTAGGAACTAAATCGCCAGGGTCAATAGAGCTGTAGTCGCACAGTGCAAGAGGGTGATCTTCGCATTGCGGCAAAATCGAACGCCAGATACTGCGAATGCCCCATCAGCTAAAGTTCCTGTGGCTCAGACAGATACTGAAGGTCAAAGAGTAAGTACCTACTTGATCAGTCTGAAGCGATAGCCAGGTGCGAAGAATGTAGGAAGCTGCTGTTCGTTGAGTAATGGCTTCAAAAGCCGAGGTACGGTGTCAAAAGTGATGTCTAGAGAAGTGAGCCGGTATGGTAGGTAAATAATATCTTTGGGTTGGAACGCAAACCAACTGGCGAGCGATTAGACATTGAACTGGGTGAAATTTAAGAGTGTCGTAGCTCGCCATGTGCCCCAACGGCCGCTTCTTCCACGAGCAACGGATCTTGTGGATCAAATTTTTCCAGAGTCATCGGTGCGTTTTTCCGCATCTTAAGATGCCCTGTCATTAATTGGCCAGGCCTGGCCATTGGCGGTCCAGTTCTGCGACGAACCTTGAAGTTGTAGTAATAAACGAATTCCGCCTCGAAGATGGATCGTAGCAGATCCTCGCCCTCCGTGCGGTGCTCCCTCGCTGTGTCAGCGGTCATGCCGGGGTGTGGCATGTGTTTCGACTCGTGCTTGCCAACTCCAGGCCCAGTGAACCACCTGCAGAATCTTTAGTCTGTGATCCAGAGACTACTTCCCATGGGTTCCCGCTACTACTACGGTGGCATGTAAAAGTAATCGCAGTAGGGCTGGTATCGATGGCCTATGCGCCGTACCCCTGCTCGTTTTCCCTAACAGCCAGAAAACGCATAACCTGTGCAGTGGCTAGTGAGCGAGCATTAACCAGATAGAAGATACTGCGCGCGACTTACGGTGCCGAATCTACACCTAGGTATTTGCACGGAAACCGCAGAATTCAGAGACAAGAAAGCCTCAAGCTATTAAAGTCTATTTTAGGTTTTACATTACAGAGCATTTTAACAGTTCCAAACGCTCGCAGCGCCCGTTAACAGGGCTACATCGTGTCGTTGGCGGGGGGATTGCGGGCGAGGCGAATGGGGCTCTGAGGCGCAAATCGCGATTATTGGCTGCACAGACGAGTGACCTGACCCACTGCGATCACTTGCCCATGCCGCAATGGTAATGGCGCCGGATGATGATGATGATGATGTTGATTTTACGTCTACGTTCTACCGCTTAGTCTCTGGATCACAGACTAAGATTCTAAGGGTGTGTCTGTGTTATTGCGTGCGTGTGCGCTGCGCGCACCGCCATGTGGCGCAGCGCCCGCGATGTGGCGGAGCTTGGGACTTAGCCAGTGCCCATATACTGTAGGGACGCTAAAAATTTCCCTCAGAATTTAGTCTGTAGCAAGTTGGTCGTTTTTAGCCATTAGCACCACTAAAATCGCTATATCGGCCCTAAATACTCTGTGATATCTGCACTAATTAGCATTATTACAGCCTTTTAATATTTGTCTGAGTTTTAAAAATAACCTAGCTTTATTACCCTTTTTTTAGAATTTAAATACCATCCTTTTTCGTTAAGTTCTAAACTTATAAGAGTCGTTTATTAGCACTATTAACTATCTATTCTAAAGAATCACTTATAATAACTTTATGACTAACGTATATAATAACATTAAATTTTATAAGGAGTATAGCCTCCGAGAGAGCTTTTTTAAATAACTATCGGTTAATGAATAAGGTATATAGTGTTATAAGGCTGGCGCCCAGGTTAAGAATCCGGTCCGAGTTCTCAGCGCGGACTAGCTCTCGGGAATATAGCAGCATAGCCTAGCTCTCTAAAATGCGGAAAGCCCTGAGATACGCACATTAATTAACATATACGTTAACTAACGTGCAGATAATACACATTGCTCTTATAAGCGTGGGTCGTAAGCATATCACTTACTAATATATGGAAGCTGCACGCATAAAAGCAGGATCCTTAAACTTATACATTTCACTTTCTTTCTTCCTTTTTATAAAACGTTAATTTATTATATGGACTAACACTTATATTTATTATATTAAAACCATTATATTACGTTTTACCCTTATTTAACGCGCATTAAGAAGTGCGTAACGAGTAAAGTTTCTCCCCTTTAATTAAGTAACTATAATGGGAGTAAATATAAAAGATATAACCTTTATAATGGAAACCATAATTACGAAAGCTATATAATAAGTAATAAAGGTAATAATGGGCTTAATAATACGTAATATTACCTTTTTATAAATGTTAATAAATTAAGTCATTAACTAGGCTTATAACCATTAAGTTAAGTTCGAAGTTACTTTACTTTAAATTATAATTAAATAAGCTATAAATAATATAATAAAGTTAAGCATTAAACGTAAGCTTATATATTAACCTATATAAAATGGTAAGGAATTATTTTTTAACTTTTACTTAAACTAACTTATTTTTAAATATAACGTTACTAGCTTTATAAGTTATATTAATGTAAATAAGGTTATATAATATAAAATCTTATAAACGTTACTGATAAATAAAATAAAGCAGATTAAAACATATTAAACCTTTAATAGCTTAAAAGGAAAGTTTGATTTATGAGAATTATTTTAATAACTTACATATACTTTTAAAATTATTTATATAAAGAAAAGAACGTAAAACTTATTATAAAAGCTTATATAAAAAAAAGATAAGCTATTTAAAGACTTCCTTTTAAAGTTCAAAAACATACTTAATAAAGCCGAAAGTAGTAATTAAAATAATGAATCTCATTACACTTAATTATAAAGCTTATTTTTAAAGTCGCTTATTAAGTAATTAATTTTAATTATTATATTAATAAACTATTTTAATTACTTTTACCGCTTTTAAAAGATTATTTAAAAGTATTAATGAATGTAAGAGTTTAAAATCGTTAATAAACATTAACATTAAAACCTTATCTGCTTTAATAATAAGTAGCTAAAAGGAAGCTTTATATTATCTATTACTCTTTTAATAACGCCGGTTAAACTTAATAAAGAATTAACTTATAACTAGGATAAGGATATTATTATAACTACTAGCTGTACTTAATATAAAAGATATTATAACTTAAAGAGTAACTTACGTTAATAACGTTAGAACGGTCTTAATATATAGCGTCGAGTAAAATAAGTAATGAAAAAAGAAAGGCATTAACGTAAAAAGAACGAGTTATATTTATAATATAAAGATAGTATTTATAAGGTTATAAAATACCTATATACCTTAATGATTAACTTTATAAGAAAGGTATAAGTATAAACTATACGTATAAGCCCGGTCTTAAAAGATAAGGAGGATTTCTTCATATAAAGAAAAAAGTAGCTTTAACGTAAAAATGAGCTTTAAAGTAAGAAGCGTTAAAAGCTATAAAAACGTTTAAAAGATAAATAAAAATAAGCTTTATATTATTATTAATTATTATTAATGATATTAACTTATTTTCCTCCTTTATCGATAAAAGTTATTAATATTACATTATAATTAATAAAAAGGTCGTTAAGGATTTAAACCTTTTAATAATACTAATCGCGCCGTGAAAGTTTAAAAGAGCCTTAAACGTAATAAAAGAAGCAGTGATTTAAGAAATCGCTTATTTTATTACGGAAATAAAAAAGTGTATATAATTAATTTATATATATATAGTCCCATTATTAAAATAATTAATTATCTTAAAGAAATTATAATTAATAAATAATTAAGCTTATTTAATCCCATATAAAAGACAACTTTAATATAAGAACGCGTAAATATAAGTATAATACGAAAGGATAAAAATGGAATTTATATGAATAAAGGAAATTAAAAGCATAATAAAAGTTATAATAATAAAGTTTATAAATATAATAAAGGATATTCATATTAAAAAAATAATAATAATTAAGGCTATAATATTTATAGTTAGCTTTAAAGATATAAAAAGGCATTAACCTTAAAAAAAGAGAAAACAGATAATAAGTTACGTATTTTAATTCTCTTATAATTTTATAACTTACTTTTATTATTTAAAAAGTAAGAAATAAATAAATTTAATCCTTATAAGCTAAGTATAAATTATATGATAAGAATTAAAAAAAGCCTGAATAGTAAAGAGCTACCCCTCCCTTTTAACGCGTTATATAATATATTAAAAAAGGAGGTTTTAATCTTAAAGAAAACCTTAAAAATTTTATTAAAAAAAGCATTTATTTAAATAAGTAGCTTAAAAATAATAGCTTTAATCTTATTTATATAAAGATTAAGGAGAAGATTAGGTTTTATATTAATTATAAAGTATTAAATATTATTATAAAACTAGACTAATACCCTTTACCGCTTATAAAAAAAATACTTTATAACCTTAAAAGTATTAAATAGTTTATAAAAGTTAATGTAATATAAGCTTTTTATAAGATCTATATTATAAAAGGAGAAAAGTATAAAATTGCCTTTAAAACCCATTATAAATTATTCGAATAAATAATAACTCCTTTCAAATTATGTAAAGCCTTAATAACATTTTAATGATATATTAACATAGTGTTATAGGAATATTTTAATAATTTTACTTTTATATATATAAATAACATTATTATTTACTTAAGCAGCATTAAAAAAGACTACCTTTTAAAGGTATGGAAAGTATTAAAATAACTTAATAAGCATAAGTTATACTTAAACCCTAATAAATATAAGTTTATAAAGAAAAAGGTTAAATACTTAAGCTTTATTATTTATATAACGTAAGTATTTAAATAAACCTAAAAAAGATCTGTAAAATCCTTAATTAAACTGCGTTAACGTTGTAAAAAAGCGTAAGGAGCTTTTTAAAATTCGTAAACTTTTATTATATATTTATCTTTAAGTTTTTTATAATTACTAAATCATTCACTATATTAACGAGTAAGGACGTTACGTTTAAATAAAAGAGTGAATAATAAAAAGCATTTTAACTATTTAAGTTATTATTTATATATACCCTGATCCTTACCAAATAAAACCTTAAAAAAACTATATTCTTAAAAGTAAATTATAATAGTTACGCCTTTAATAGCACCTTAATGTAAAAGGTAAATGATTAAAAGTATATAATAATATTCTACTTTTAAAAGCTTAAATTAATGAAATGGAATTACTTAATTTATAATAAAAAAATACTCGTTATTATACATTACTTTAAATAATAGTTTATAAAGCTTTATAATTATAAAAGCTTCATTATTTTTATAAATCACCATAACTTTTAAATACTTTATAATTAAGTAATAGCTTTTAAAGTAGTAAACGTAATAAGTAAAGTATCTTTCACGCTTTAATTTTTAGATTTAATATTATTTTAGAAAGGAGGTTATAATACTAGATACCTTTTCATAAAGGGATTAAGACCACCTTATAAATAAAAACTGCGAAGCTTATAACCTTTAACTTATATTAAAAAAAGCCTTATGTAATTATATCCAAGTGTTTATAAGGAAAGGAAAAAAAGTACGTAATGAAATATATAAAATATAAGTTTTTAATAATCTGAATTTATAATAGCTTTAAGTAAGGACCTTAAAAGAAGACTCACTTTATTAAAGCATTTACCACGTTATAAAAGAAAGGGTATATAACTTAAACGTAAATTTATAATTAAAAATATAAATCATTAAGTATAATATTAATTAAAAAGGTTGCTTAACTTATTAATAAAAGATTTAAATCTTAAAAGCATTAATAATAATAAAAGTAATGGTAAAAGAAAAAATCCTTATAATATAAAACGTTAAACGAGCTAAAAGTACATTTAATTTAATGGATCTATAATTCATTTATAATTGATTACTTAAGTTAAAAAGGCATGATATTTATAATGTTATGGGACTTTTACTAACCACTCTTATAATAATATGTAAAAAGGTTCCTTTGTAATTATAACATTTATAACTATATTAAGATATAATAAGAATATAAGTAAGGCTTATTAAAGCCTTTACTTATCTTTAATTAATTCCACCGAAAGATTTAAATAAACTTTATAATAAACTTCCTTTTAAGGAATGAAAATCATTACTTATAAGTAATAAAAGATCATTTTAATAAAAAAGTTATTTTTAAACTAATACTTATTATAAATATGGAAGCTTATATTAAATGCTTCTTTTAATACTTTTCCTGCTTTTATTAATAGTTAAAAGTGATTATTAATAATAAAAGGCTAAATTAAATAAGTTATTTTTAATAGCACCTTTATAAGCTATTATAAATGGAGTAATAACTAAACACTACTTATTATACTTAATTAAATAATGGACCAGAGTATATAAATTAAAAAGTTGAAATATACTTATAAGCTTTTATTAATTAAAATTAAAATGATTAAAATAAGTAATATTTAATGGCGTAAATAATAATAAATAATAAGGTAAATGCTTTTATTAATATATTCCTTTTCTTTATTACATATAGTTACGAACTTATATTAATAATATCAGTCTTAATAAAAATGTTAATGGAAAAGCATTCAATAAACACACTTAAAATAAAAGTGAAAGCATTTATAAATAAGCTATAATAAATTATAGACTTATATTAAGCCTTAATAATAATAATAACATAAGATTAAAAATGGTTTATTAACCAATCTTATACCTTAATAAAATAATTTAAGGTTAAGGATAAAGTGTAATTAAACCTTAAAAACTATAATATTACGCAGCTTAAAAAGAAGCTAAACTAATTATATACTAAATATATAATTATTAAAGTATTAAAATATACGTTATAAAGTTATCCAGACTACTTAATAATATATATAATAAGTTTTACATTAACCTTTTATATAAAGTAATAAAAAAACTTTTATTCGATTAAAAGTAAATGAACTTATAACCTTTAATGTTATAAGTCGATGAAAAAGAATAGTTCTTTATAAATAAAATCCTTTACGCCCATACTAAAAAGGTTAGGAAAAAAGGACGTTATAAAGTCCTCGTATAATAAACTAGTTATTAAAACTTATTTTAATACTTACTTACTAACTTTATAAATATAAAAGCTTTAATAACATTTAAAAGAAAGTATAAGCCTATATTATATAATAAAAGTCCACGTTAAAAGTTTAATATATAAGAAAAGTAATTATAAATAAAGTTACTTAAAACAATGTAAAAAAAAAAAAAAAAAAAATTTATAAACTTAAAAAAGTCCACGTATATAAACGTAAAACCCGAAAATTAAGCATTAAGGTCCTTAATACTACTTCCGGCCTTATCCTTATTATTATTATCTTCTTTACCTCCTTCTCCCTCCTTATTATCTTTATCATCATTATTAGTTAATCACTCTTTAAAGGTAATAACTCGTGCTTTAAAAGTAGCTAATAAGCTAATTGAAACATAATAACTTATAATACTTATAAAAGAAAAAGAGTTAATCCTAAAAGTATTAAACGTTAAAATAATAACCATAAAAAGAGTAATAAACATATTAATCTTATTAATACTAAATAAAACATTACGTTAAAGTAAAAAGGTATATATGAAGAAATAAAGCTAACTTTAATTAAGGCTTAAAAGCTATAATATACTTCATAAATAAAGCAGAGAACTTTAAATGCTTACTTTACCTCCTTTTCCCCTTTTATTTAATAAGCAGCATTTTATACGCGCTAAGTAGATAAAATGATAAGGGGAGTAGGCTTATAAATGCAGCTTAAAATAAAATAAGCATAATAAGCACCGCGCTTATTATCAGTAATATTATTATAACTTATATAAATCTCGTTATAATTTACATAATGAAAGCATGAATATTAATAATAAAAGCCACATATAATTACCTTCTTCTTTATTTTTTACACCTTAAAATTTAATATATAATTAAAAAGGAAGTAAATATATAAAGGATAAGCCACTTTTACGCGCCTACTTAAAAGGAAGTAATAATAATAACATTAACTCATAAAGAATTAAATTGTTAATAAAAGACATCTTATTATTATAATTATACTACGTAATTATTAGCTCGGCCCGCGTAATAAAGTGAAAAAAAGGAGCATTTTATAAATATATTATTATTATTATAGTTAAAATAGTAAGAAATCTTATAAGTATTATAATATAAACTAATAAATAGCATAAAAAAAGGCGTAACCATTATTATAATAATGAAGCTAATAAAAAGAGGGGAGTTAATATTATAAGGCTAATGCTTAAGTTAAGAATCTAGTTTAAGCTCTTAATATAGACTAGCTCTTAAAAATATAATAGCATGGCTCAGCTCTTTAAAATATAAAAGGCTTTAATATATGTACGTTAATTAATATATACGTTAGTTAACGTGTAAATAATATATACCGCTTTTATAAGCGTGAGCTATAAGTATATTATTTACTAATATATAGAAGCTATACATATAAAGGTAGGATCCTTAAACTTATACATTTCACTTTCTCTCTTCCTCTTTATAAAATGTTAATTTATCACATAAACTAGCACCTATACCCACTATATTAGAACCGTTATATATAGTTAATAAGTTATAAATAAAAGGAGGTGAGTATACTTTTTCACTCCACTTTTTCTTAAATATTTTACTAGCTACCAGTATATAACTATTATAGTAAGAAGCCTTAGATTAAGGCTTTCTAGCTATATAAGTGCATCTTAGGCTTAAGCAGTGGTTATAGTGTTATATGTGTAAGTATATAGGTATAATAAGTAAGGATACTTCTTTATATAGCCTTTTCTCACCCATTATACTAGCTACCAGTATATAACTACTATAGTAAGAAGCCTTAAATTAAAGCTTTTTAGCTATATAGGTGTATCTCAAGCTCGGGTAGTTGTTGTGGTGCTGTACGTATAAATATATAAGTGTAATAAGTAAAGTAACTTCTTTACTCCGCTTTTTCTTACCCACTATATTAATTACTAGTATATAACTACTATAGTATAAAGCCTTAAAGTAAGGCTTTCCAGCTATATAAGTGCATTCTAGGCTTAAGTAATGATTATGGTGCTGCACGTATAAGTAAGTAGGTGTAATAGGTAAGGATACTTCTTTATACTACTTTTTCTTAGCTATCTTACAAGCTACTAACACGTGGATAATGTCGCTAAAATCGCTAAAAAAAGGCGATTCTAACCATATTATTATATATACTATATTATACTAATTAGTGTAATATTAAAGTAAAAAGGTAAATAGCATATAAGGCTAAAGGCTAAAAACGCTTAAAGTACCTTAAACCACATGTCGTGGAAATTCAGAATGGCTTTAATTAGTTAGTTTGGGTGTGGGAAGGTGTGAAGCTAAAAGGATATAAAGGGTACATTTTAAATTCCCGCACAACATATAGTTTAAGATCCTAAGACTATTACTACTTACTTTTAGCGAGACGAGAAAAAGCTAAATCTTACGCTAGTAAAGCCGCCTAGCCACTTTATATTTTAAGTCCTATTTTATTCTCATGGATTAGTTATTTACTTTTTACGAGATATATTAATTAACTCTACTATAATTTCTCGAGCTAATTCAGCTTAGCAGTCTTATAATATCTTTCTTACAGATATTTAAGTGATTTAGCTATAGATGGTGGTAAATAATCTACTATTAGCTTTTTCTCATCTCGTTAAAAGTAAATGATACCTAATTAAGGGCCTATTTAGTTCACTGTAAGGTTTTTTATTATTATTTATAGATATGATATAAAGCTAAATTAATCAGGCTTAAGAGCCTCCCTGCATCGACTTTTATATTTTTACCCCTTAAAATCAGTCTTAGTTTATATAATTTAACCCCTTTACTTAAAACTCAGTTAAAAATGTACATGCATAGAAATAAGGTTATTTATAAGCTATTTATCTTCGCACGCAATAATGTTAACTTTATGCAATGTTAATGGTATAAAGATAAATAAAGTGGAGGTGAAGAATAAAGGGAGAGTTATACGTAATAGTTTTAAGATCTCCTTTTTAATTAAAGAATGTAGGTGCTTTATTAACTTATAAATTATAGCTATAATTTAGTAAGGCTACTTACTAAAAGCATTATATTTTTAACATGGTAACTATTAAAGGCATTATATTTTTAGCTAAAGGCGTTATTTTCTTATGTTAATTAACTACTTTTAACTAGCTTAAGCTGGTTAGAAAACTAAACCTTATAGTTAAAAGATTTATAATTAAAATAACTATATTTAAGAGCCCTATTTAATGCGTATAAGGGGGGATATATATAAAGCTTAATTTACATGTAAAATAAGTAAAAGATTAAATCTTATTATAAACTAGAAGCTTATATAGTTAATCTGAGCTTAGCCCAGTATTCTTAAGCTAAATATATAATAATTCGATGTTTACACTGTTAAAGAATAGATAATGGAACTTTTAATAAGGTTAATAAGCGAGATTTTAGTAATGTAATTACACTTAGGTTTAAATATAAGATTATAAAATAGCCTAAGCACTTATATTAATTATTGTTATAATAAAGAGAACTATTTAAGTCCTAGTTATAACTATTATATATATACTTCTTAAATTACTTTAAATTACTTTAGCTTATTATAAGCTTAGTAATTCTTTATTATTAAGATCACTTTAAATTACTTTAGCTTATTATAAGCTTAATGATCCTCCACCATTAAAATTACTGTAAATCACTTTAGCTTATTGTGAGCTTAATGATCCTTTATTAATTGATCCACCTTAATGGGGTTAAGCTTTATTAGTCTTTTATTACCTTATATCACCTTTCTTAACTCCTACTAAGCCGCTAATCTTATTCAGTTTTATTATCCTATCGCTAGTTACTTACCAGCTATTAACTCTTTTAAATTCATAATATAGTGCTTTTCCTTTATAAGCTTCATTTTAAAGACTTATAAGCGTTAACTAATAGCTATCTTAACTTCTTTACACTTAGTAAGTTCTTTTTTATTTCCTTCTTCCTTTTTATAATGGCTTACGCTTACTAATAGAATGTTAAATAGAATAAATAGCTCGCGCGTTATAAAGTTTATATAAAAAAAAGCTTCTAAATGATTATTTTTATCCATATTTATAAACTCCTTCAGTTTTGAAGTTATATTATGCTTTTATTATTATAAGCACTCTTTTATATATAAAATGCTTAATCGTTCCTATCATTATAGCGAGTGTGTCCATTATAATCATTTTTACAATGGTTTTAAAATCTTAATTTCTTCCTATTCGTAGCTTAGATTCCCTTATCTTTTCCCTTTTCTTTATATTAACACCTTTTAATCGCTTATATTATTATTAAATTAAAGCATTTAAATAAAGTAGAGTAAAACGCTGAAAGGTAGTTTCGCGCTAATTGTAAGAACCTTATGAAGATTTAATAAAAGGTGATAAAGGCTTAATTAAAGCTTAATGAATCTTTCTCCTACTTAAACTACTTACATTATTAAAGATGGTCCTTTATAACCTCTGATAGTAAAATAACCCGCTGTAATCTAGCTTCCTTAAATAAGATAAAGGCCGAAGATAAGGCTATTATCGCGAGATAAGCTGCTGCTTTTGATGCTTAGTCCTTTAGCATGCTTAACGTAGTTAATTAAAATGCAATCCTCATTAGTCCTTTAAGTTTCGATGCTATAGGCGGTTTAAATTCTATTAGTAAAAGCATTAAAGCTCTTATTAATAACCTTATAAGTATTTTATAAGTTCTTACGTATTTTCTTTATGCGTATACCCTTCTTACTTAACTAAGTACTTTACTTCTTTTATTATTTCTTTTAAGTCTAAGATGCTTTTTATATTAAACTCCTTTTCCTTAACTTTTACTTTTATATACTATTTTAGTTTAATATTCTTTAATGCTAGTTTTAATAGTAATATATAAAAAACGTTATTTTTTAACCTTATAATAAATAGTAAGTTTAACTTGTAATTTAATATCATAACTTTTTTATTAATTTTAAATGGTTCGATTTTCTTAAAATCTAGTTTATCGATTAGTCACTTTATTTTTAAATTCCTTTTAATAAGATAAACTTTATTTCTTTTCTTTAACGGTGATCCTTTAACGTGCTTTTAGTTTATATAATCCTTTATCTTATATCGAATAAACTTTAATTTAACCTTTAAATTCTCATGTAATAAGGTTAGTTTTTTAGCTTTAATAGCTGCTTATAGTATGTAAACGTTTAATCCTTAACGTAAGTTTACCTCATACTCGTAATTTATGAAAAACGATGTTATTTTCATTATCTCCATCTTTATCATGTTATACGCTAACTGCGTATATAATAGTTACTTTACTTATTTATCTTGCTTATAATTAATGTATGCCTTTAAGTATGTTTTTAATACTTAGTTCATTCATTTCATTTACTTATCCATTTATAAGTAATATATAGTTAAAAGTTTACTTTTTATCATTATCCTCTTTATTAACGCTTATTAAAACTTAAATATAAACCTTATATCTTTATCGATAACGATCTCATCTAGCTATTTATGTTAGCTTATTACTTCTCTTACGAAGAGAAATGTTATTTACTCCGTAATAGTTAATTCTTAATATAGTAAAAAGGTTCCTTACTTAATTAGTCTCTTTACCACCACTTAAATACTATCATATACCACTCTCATTACTGGGTCTTTCGATAATAATAGCTTGATAATAAAGTTTATAATAACTAATCTTTATACTCTCCTTATTACCAGTAATAACTTTAATAGCTCATATAGTTAATACTTTATAACTTTAATCTTATTATATAGGTTGCATCCCTTTAATGCTTCTTTTACACTTTCTTTTAGCTTCGGCTAGTTAAAATGTTATTACACTTAATAAATAGTGCGCGTTATCTTAAAGTATCTTCTTAACGATGACTTATAAACTTACTATATAACTTTCATTCATTATTTTAATTATATATATGCTTTCTCTTTATACTATAGCTTTTATTATTATAAGTATACTTTTTTTTCTTTTTTACTTACTTCTTACTCGGCTTATAACTCCTTATTAAGTTCTTCTTAATACTTCTTAAAGTTAAGTTATTATTTTCGATATATAGTATAGCTTTTTAATTAAGCTTATAATAGTTCTACCGTAAAATAGTCCTTATTAATTTATAGTTAATGTCAGAGTGATTCATCTTCTTATTCCTTTAAGACTAATAACGTTTCTTTTCTTTTACTTTTCTTATAGTCTGCTTATTAACTTAATATATTTACCCTTATGTTTTCTAATCCCTTAACGTAATGTATTTTAAAATTAAAGTTTATTATAAACTTTACTTACCTTACTTATCTCCTATTTAAGTTCTATAAGCTTATCTAGTACTATAAGTTCTTATAATTTATATATACTTATATTAAGTACGTAGTTCTACTTAAGTATGATATTTACTTTTTAAACGCCTTAATTATAACTACAAGTCCCTTATTATAAACTAGGTAATTAAGTATTAGTTTTAATAAAGCCTTTAAAAAGAATGTGATAAGGTGTCACTTCCCTTAATCATCCCTTTAACTAAGTTATGCTTTAATTATAAAATCTAATGTATTAGTTTCGACTTTAAATGGTTTCATTAAGTCAGATAGTTTTAATATAAGGTTGCTTATAATAAGTTTTTTAAGCTATTAAAACGCCCGTTCTTAATCCTCTCTTTAATAAAGTTTTACGTCCTTTTTAATTAAATCATATAATAATTGCACTACTTCCTTAAAGCTTTTAATAAATATTCGGTAAAAGTTTACAAACTTAACGATAACTTATATTTCTATAACGTTTATAAGTATCGGTTAGTTCCGTACTATTTTTACCTTTTTTAATTTTATTTTAACCTATCTTAACGATATTAAGTATCTTAAGAACATGGTTTTTTATATGTAAAACTCGCTCTTTTCCCTATTTATTAACAGTTTATACTATTATAATGCATTAAGTACTTCCCTTACATACCTTTTATATTCTTTTAATATCTTTAAAAAATAAGAATATTATTAAAATAACATATTACTATCTTATTTAAATATAGTTATATTATATAATTAATAATGGCTTAAAACATAATAAGCATATTTATTAATTTAAATAATATTATAAGGTACTCGTAATATTTATAAAGCATATAAAATACAGTCTTTTATGCATCACCTTCTTTAATGCGAATGTAGGCGTAAGCGATAAGAAGATCTAACTATATAAAGTACCTCGCTCCAGTTAACTGGTCCTTTAAACGCGAGATTAATAGTAATAAATAATGATTCTTTACCATTTAGTCATTTAACTATTGATAATTTACGTATATATAAAGCTTCTTATCCTTCTTTAAAATAAATAATATTAAGTATCTTATTAATAATATTAATTCCTTAATATACCCTCTTTTTAAGTTTTCCTTTAGGTACTTCCTTAACTCCTCATTTTACCGTGTGTTATTATAATACACCTTAAAGAGTCATAACTATACTTCTTTCTTAAGCTTAATTTTATAGTTTTACGGACCTCTCTTTAATAGTCCTTTTAAATGCTTGCTTTCAAATATTAAGTAACCTTAATACTTTATTAGTACATTATTCTTCTTAATCCCCTTATTCTACTAATAATATATAAACTTATTAAATATTATAATAATATTTATAGCTTCTACTTAAGTAACCCATCCTTAATATGTTAAATACCCACTTTTTTTTATAAAGTACATATTAACTTCATTATTTTCTTTTAATAACTCCCGTACTAGCGTAGTTTTAGCGTCTTAACTCCTTAATAAATCTCTTCTTTTAATGGTCGAGTGCTCTCATTATCTTAGTTATAAGTAGCTATTACCCTTTTAACTAATGTTTAAATAGTACTCCTCATGCTATAAGCATTTTAAAATCATATCCTTACTTAGCCTTATGTTTATAATATTAAATATTAGTTTTATAATCTTTCTTTTAACTTAAATATTTAATAATATCATTACTCTTTTAACTTATTATATATTAAATAGTCCCTTAATTACTACTAGTTGCTCTTTCTCTTCTTAAGGTATTCGTAGCTTATTAATAACCTCCAGTAATATTAAGTTTAACTATAACCTTTCATTAATTAATGCTCGGATTTAATGTTCCTTTTATTTTACATTTACATATAGCTTACGATCTTATTAAATAATGTTAGTTTCTGCTACTTCCTTCTCTTAAGGGTTTCTTTTCACATATAATAACATCAAATTATATAGGGAGTATGGTGTTGGATTGACTGGAGTAAGTAGTGAGGCGCCTAGGAAAGGAAGACCCATTGACTGCGTAGAAGCAGTGGATCTGGCCAATAGGAAGCCATGGAAGCCATGGAAGCCATGGAAGCCATGGAAGCCATGGAAGCCACTAAAGTCATGGAATGGGCGCTCCGCGCAGGAGATAGGGAGCGCCCGAGAGCTAGAGAAGTCTAATTGGCCGATCAGCCCGAAGGCCCATAAAAGTGGATAAATGATGATCCGTTGATAGAATGGCTGTTCCGAAGCTCTCTCCCATATAGACTGCGCTGACCAGCAATTGGTCAGCTAAGAGGGAGAACACAAGCAATACACTACTTTGAACCTTAATTGAACGTGTATAAGTAAGCCGTGACTTCTAACAATTATGAGCCCGGCTCGCAGATGACTTCCCCTGCGTTAACACCACAGTCTACCGCTTATAAGCACTCAATAACAACACTAAAACAACCATGTTAATAAACGATAAGAAGATCTTCCTCGCCAGCTCTAAAGACTGGGAGGATTGGAACGACGAGTTTAAAACTAGGGCAGACGCAGCTTAACTATGGGATAAGATCAATCCTAAAACCTACGACTAAGAGGAATTCCTCACTAAGCCTTAGAGACTATAGGTGGACGTATATGAAAAGAGGAAGGAACTTAGACCACCGAACGAACCATAGAGCATTATAGAGCTCTCGTCTAAAGGATGAGCAAACTACTAAGTGGCGCTCTCGCTTTATAAATAAGATTAAGCTGACTACGATAAAGAGACCGACAGGATTAAAGCCTTTAAGAACTGGGTTATAATAACAATTAGCTTACATCTTATTAAAACCTTATATCTTACCGGAACCAGTATTAAAGAATGGTATAATAGCTTAAAGCTTTAAGTAGGAAGGACGGAAGCAGAAGAAAGGATATTTGCTTAAAGCAACTATTAATAAGCAGTTAAACCGCTTATAAAGCTGCCTCGCGATATAAGTAAGTGGATTCTGGACTGGGAGCAGGCGTTCTGTAAAGTAAGGTAAAATGCTGTGCTTAAGGTTTAGAACACGGAAGACTGGTTTAATGACTTTAAAAAGGCGATTAAAGGATTAGACTTAGAATGGAAGTATTAGATCCAGGCTTTTAACATAACACACCGCGTGAAGATCGAAAGAGGCACTCTCGACTACCGCGAACTTACTAACGCAGTTAACAGGTAACTGCTCATTATGAACAATAAGATTAAACCCGAGGTGGGAAAAGGCTCCTTCTATAATCGCTAGCGATAAGATGATGAGAGCGAGGGAGAAGACTATAGAAAGAAGAGAAGCAATAAAAGGAAGCATTCACCGGGCGAGAAGTTTAAGGATAAGCCTAAGTGCAGTGCGTGTAAGCTACCTTACTACATGCTGGAAAGGTACTACTACGTGTTCTTTAAGCTGGCCTTAAACTGGTTTAAACCCTTCGAAAGGATATAAGAACAGGCAGATAAGGCCCTTAAGGAGGATGAAAAGCTGAAGAAGGAGATTAAGGAGCTGAGGAAATAAAAGAAAATAAAGAAAGAGGATTTAACCATTAACGATTCGAGGCAGAAGGAGCACTCTTTAAAGCGCTCTTAACTGCTTAAGAGGATGGTAGAGATTAAGGTAAGCTTTGTGACTATAAAGGGAGCAGCGTTTATAACTTAATCTTACCCTCTTATACACTCGGCAATACTTAACTCTGGATCCACCTTCCATATCTTTAACTAAATAAGCCGCTTCCTGAAGTTTAAAAGAGCGGCGCTAAGCGACTATATTTAGGCAGGCGACTATTAAATACCGATTTAAGGATATAGCGAAGTGGATATTAAGGTTTAAATGCTAGCCGGAAGAAAAAGACTTCTGCGTTTATACGACGTGGCGTACTGCGAAGAAATTGCTTATAACCTGGTTTCCTTACGAAAGCTACGTAAAAGAGGGTTCTATTAGGATAACAGATTAAATTCCACGCTCTTAAAACGATCAGACGGATTAATCCTATACGCCTTAACCGAATAACACGGCTAATTCATAATAAAGTACATCCCAGAAGACGTTAACAGAGCAACCTTTTACTCACGCAGGAACCAATTTAACATATAAACTAAGAGAAGGCCTGTAAGAGCAGATGCGCTCAGATGGCACCTCCGTCTCGGTCACTTAGGTCCAGGAGCTCTCGAGCACCTTGTTAATAGTTCTTAAGGGGTGCGAATTAAGGGCATTATAATGGCAGAATGTGACGCCTACGCACAAGGAAAAATGAAGCGTCAGATAAGGCGTTACCTTAAGGAGCTACGCGAGGGAGCAGGAGAAAGACTAGCGATTGATTTTCACGACTACGAAGAAGATTAAGAAGGCTATTCTAACTAAATGCTGATAACATGTCGCACAACTAGCTACATGTAAGACTTTTACTTAAAAGACCGAACCGCGGCATTAATCATCACTGCGCTGAAAATCCTGTTAAGCCTACTGAAACGTTAATACGGGATTAAAGTTAAAGTTATCGAATGCGATAATGAAATGGTTACTGTTAAACTTAAAGTGAAACACTTCATTAAGCTCCAAAACATTAAAATCGAGCCTTTACCTCCTTTCGCAGTCTTATGGCTAGCGCACTTTATAATGAACTTAAGACCTTAGCACCATGTGGTGGCCGATAAGGTGCTCCTATACTTAAAGGAGACTAGCTATTTAACGCTCTAATATGGAGGAGAAGATAACTTCCGAGTCGCTAGCGATGCTTCCTTCGCTAATAATACGACCGACCGTAAGAGCTCTTAAGCCTACGTTATAAAGCTGTTTAGTGAAATGATTAATTAGAGATTAAATAAGTAAGAGACGGTTATAACGTTAATAACAGAAGCAGAACTCTTAGCATTATTATAAGTAGCTAAGGAAGCACTGTTTATAAGCAAGCTACTTAAGGAATTAAGTATTAGTTTAGATAATAACTGTATTAAGATTAAATGTGATAATACGTAAACGATCCGCCTAGTAACTATAAAGATCGCTACCTTTAAAACTAGCTTAAGGCACGTAGATATTTATAACCATTAGCTTCATTAAGAGGTGCAGAAAGGAAAGATCACAGTCTGTTACATTAAGAGCGCAGAATTAATAGCGGATAGCCTAACTAAGGCTCTCTTTAAAGGATCGTAAGAGAGCTTCATTAATCAGATGAATCTACAAGATATATAGGAGTTGCTTATTGAACGAAGGAAAGGAGAAGGAGATCTTAAGAACTTAATGGAGGAAAGATTTAACGAAGGAGATAATTAGGAATAGCTCCATTATAGGCAAGTTAGGTACGCCTTACAGGCTTACTTAAGGGGGTGTATTAAATGGAGCGCATGGAAAGTGGAATTAGGGCACGTGTTAGATTATATGACTTATGGTTAAGGAGCGCTCCATTAAACTAAGGCTAATTAGGCCTAGCTTACGGAGCGACCAGAGCATTTAGATCAGTCGGAACTTACGGAGCAACCGAAGCATTCGGAACAGTTAGAACGCCGGGTTCTCGGGGTTCCTTAATAATAAGTCTAGTATTTCAAGCCTCCTAATCATAGTTATAGTAGATTAATTAACAAGAAGACTAAGATTGCAGTACTTAAGAAGATTATTCCATTAATGCGCTGTGAGCTATACTTCTAATAAGTCTTAAGGGTAGCGATCTTTACGTTCACTAAGTGGATCATCTGCGTATTATTATATTCGATCTTAATGTGGTTATCGTTTAAACTAATACCTAACTCCTTAAGCAATCTGCTTATAAATAAAGCCTCCTTAACTGCTTATAAAAGCGCTAAGAGCTCTGCTTCTATTATTAACGTTATAACCGTCTCTTACTTATTTACTCTCTAACTAATTATCCCATTAAATAGCTTTATAGCGTAGGCTTAAGAGCTCTTACAATCGGTCTTATTATTAGCGAAGGAAGCATTACTAATGACTCGGAAGTCATGTTCTCCTCCATATTAAAGCGCTAAATAGCTGGTTTCTTTTAAGTATAGGAGCACCTTATCGGCGGCCGTATAGTGCGTAAGTACAAGGTTCGTTATAAAACGTGCTAGCCGTGAGACAACGAAGGCTACATTAAGTCTTATAATCACCGTTACATAATGATCTTACTTTCCTTAAGTAGTTCACGATGTCCGCTTTAATAATAAGGCCTTCAAATGGAAGGAGCTCTTCTTTCATTATAAGAGTGCTTATTACCTGCTTTATTTATATTAGATTAGCTATCTTATCGATATATGAAGATTAAGAGAGCTAAATAAGCTTTTTATTCCTATCTTTAAGCACTTTCATGCTTAAGAACCATTAAAGTTCGTTACCTTTAATAAGCTTATAACTCTTCTTTAATTGCTCGATTAATTTAAGGGTAACTACCCTATTTTTCTTCTTAAATGCTAATGTAATGTTATTAATGTAAAAGAACAGGAGCACTCTATCTCTTATAAAGCAACAAGGCTCGTAAGAAACTGCTTTAAAGCTAAGAATGCGTAAGGTCTATATAAGAGATCTTTACTACAGTAATGGTGAACGCCGAAGCTCGTAAAGAGCCTTCTTAAGCTTAAGAATGGTGTTTACCTTCTTATAACTTAAAGGCATCCTTATAAACACGTCTTCATCGAGCTTTACATTAATAAAAGCGTTAATTATGTTATATTATTGTTATGGGGCTAGCGCCCGAGTTGAGAATTTAGTCCGAGCTCTCAGCGCGGACCAGCTCTCGGAATACGGCGGCACGGCCCAGCTCCCGGGAATGCGGAAGGCCCAGGGAAGCGCACGCTAGTTAACGTGCACGCTGGCTAGCGTGCGGATGATGCACACCGCTCCCACGGGCGCGGGCCGCGGGCACACTGCTCGTGAGCATGCGGAAGCCGCACGCATTAAGACGGGATTCCTAGACTTGTACATTTCGCTTTCTCTTTCCTTCTCCATAGAACGTCAATCCATCACATCGATCAGCACTTATACCCACTGTGCTAAAACCGTTATAATTATAATAGCTTTAAATTAAAGCGTGCCGCGATTATTATTAACGTTCGAAAGGATCTCTTAATGAGGGTTACTATATAATTGCTTACGTAAGGATTAAAGAGCTATTAATCACCTTAAATAATTAGCCTTACCTTTACCTTTTTAAACTTACTATGCTTATTAAACTTATATATATATACTTACTTATAGTTAAGGATCTTATAGCCTTTTGCCCTTAAATTACGTGAACTGATTTCTTTTTAAGACTTTATATCCTTATAATTACATAAGTGCACTTCTTTTAGTTTCTTAAATAACGCGCTTATAAAGTGATTCTTAACTTCCTTATAGCTCTTAAGAGCTGGCTTAAGATCGCTCTTATAAACTACATAAAGGTTCTTCTTTAATAATCTCTTTATTTAGGTTCTTATAAGGTGCTTCTTTCTTCTTTTTAAGGTTTTTATTATACTCGCCTTAATACCTACGTAAAAGGCGCCTTATTAACAATCTGAGTAATGGACCTTAAGAGCAATTAAAGAATGCTTTAACCTTAATTAGCTTACGCTTAATAAGTTTTTAGCGCCTTTAACGTTTTCTTCTAAGGGTCCCTCTTACCAGCTTGCGCCTAGTAATTCCTTAGCCCTTATAACTATACTTAATCTAATTAAAAGATTTTCTTCCATAGATTTAAGCTCCTTAAAAGCACTTAAGGGCTCCTTAAAAGTACCCTTTAAATCTGCCTACCTTAATTAGTTCATTACTCCCAGCTCTCTTATAAGGCATCTTACTCTCATTAAATATTACGTCCTTAATAATAATAACTTTATTAGTCTTTAAATTCTAAATCTTATAAATATTCGTAAAGTTATAACTAATTAGGAAACCGATTTACGCTTTAAGATTTATCTTCTCGACCTAGTTCTCTTTCTTTATTACTTCTATAATTATTATGAAGGCTTTATAGCTAAAGGTCTTAAGGTAAGCTTAATCCGGCTTACGCTACTCCCTATTCTTTAAGTAGAAGCATTCGAATAATGTTTTCTAATTAGTTTTATAACGAGGAGTGCGGTTTAATAAATATACTACTATCTTCGTAATCTCCTTTTATAGCTCCTTTAAAAGTTTTAAGCTTATTCTTATTAAGCGCACCTTATTCTTTATCACACCCCTTAAGCGTTTAGCTCCGTTATTTAACGCTTATATATAAGGAGGTAAAGGCTTAATTTTAATGCTTTAAAGCTTAATAAACTGCTTAACTTATAGTTTAATAGTAACGATTTCGTTATTATACTTAATAACCTTAACTTTAATCTTATATTAGCGCTTTAACGCTTTAAAGAGCACTTATAACACCGTAATAATAGCTTTTAAAGTTCTATCCTATAAGTAAAAGTCTTAATAGTAGCTAGTCTTCCGATAAGTGATTAACATCATGCTCTTATATCCTTACTTATCCTTTAGCTAGTCGTGGAAATTTATCACTAGTCTTTCTCCTGCTTCCTTACGCAGTTCCCGTAACGCACGCCATACTTAGCGCTTTATCTTCTTAAAGGTGCATGCATTACATTTAATCGTGAGAGGGCCCTTTTACTTACCCTTAAAGTGCACCCTTTAAGAGCAATTAATTAAGTGCTTAAGTACTCTTAAGCTTAAGTAGCTAAGGTAAAGGTGCTACGTAAGCGCCTCCGCTCGGCTTAGTTGTCTTTTAATTTAAGTGTTAAATTTGTTCTTATGTATATAAAATGCTACTTTATTAAAGTCTTTTAAAATATACTCGATTATAAATTAGTTATATTTATCGAGTAAAACGTATAGGACTGATTTATTTAATCATTTAAGAAGTGTAAGCATTAACCTGTTATCTTAATAAAAACCTCTTTAACGTAATCTTTATAAAGAAACTAAGTTATATACGATTTTCTTATAATATGCTACATTATATAGCTATAGTACTTTAATACCACTTATTAGTATTTACACTTATATATCTACCTTATTATATTTTAAAATTAGGATTTAATAATCGCTTACTTAAATGCACTCGCTTAGCGTAGCCCTTCTTAAGTTAAGGAAGCAGATTATTTAGTTAAAGATATAAAGGGTGGAATTAAAGTTAAAGATTGCTGAGTGTAATAAAGGATAATTTTAAATTAAGAACGCTAATCCCACTATAGTTATAAAACTCGCTTTAATCTCGGCTATCCTCTGAAGCAGTTAAGATTGCTCCTTCTTAAGCTTAAAAGCCTTTAGGTTATCCTTTCCCTTATTCTTCTTTACTTTCTTCTTACTTTTAAGCTTCTTAACTTCCTTTTTAAGGTTCTTATCCTTCTTAAGAGCTGCGTTTATAAGCTTTTACGTGTTATTATTAAGGTTAAACCAGTATAGCTTAAGGTTTAAGAACATATAGTAGCACTTAGTGAGAGGGTAGTTATCTTACTTACACGCACGGTACCTTATTTTCTCGTCATTTAAGAGCTTCCTTTTACTCTTTCTTCCTCCCTTTCCTTTTAAAGTTTCCTTCTCTTTATCGCTCGGCTAATCTCTCGAGTACGTTAAGCTGAATAAGCTTCTTTTATCGATCTTTCTTCGTAAGCTAAATATATAGCTTTTAACTTCTTTAGTAAAATCGTTGCTTAGTTATCTATAAGTGAGATCATTATTCTCGATCTTAGCGTTATAAGCGATTCGGTACGACTAACATTAGCTCTCCTAACTAATTTCCTTAACGGCTTTAACGAAGTTATTAAACTAATCGTTAAAGCTTTAAACGTTAAGGACCTTCTTCTATTAAGCTAAGCTAATTACTTACTCCCATGCTGTAATCTATTAAAGCATGTTTCGTGGTGCCTTAATTAGTAGCTTAATAGCCGCCCTATACTTATCTTAAGCATCTGTTGGAAGTCACGGCTTACACGCACACGTTCAATTGAGGTCGAAAGTAGTGTATTACTTGTGTTCTTCTTGATCAACTGTCTGGCAGGCCGTTTCTGGCCGTCTTATTGGCTATATGAACAGGTCTAGAATAAAGAAGAGCGCAATGGATCATCATTTTCCCGCGTTGTGGAGCAGTCCTTCCGTTTGCGCCAATTGGCTTCTTTGTCTGCCGGAAGCGCTC